>CM068953.1:2755809-2766571 GCA_035128595.1 Eptatretus atami
AGAGAGATCAAGGGGTGCAAAGGTCACTGCATGTGTGAGCAGGCAAGCATGCAGGCCTTTGCCAGATGGTGAGCGTGGGTTTTAAATGCTCCACCGTTTATATAGAACCCGGTGGTTGAAAAGAAAGCGTTGCAGTTTGTGCATGTCTCGTCGCCCTCCCTCCCCTCACACTGCCTTACGCTCCCCCTCACACCGCATTCCCACCACCTCCCCTCACGCTTACTTCTCCTCTCCCAATGAACATCTCCCGTCCGTCTCTGTGCGGTTTTCACATACCCATTTCAAATAATTCCCTACCCCCCCTCCCTTCTCACAAGTGCCACACTAACCACAAGTTGAGAACCCTCCCCTCATGCTTACCTCCTCCCAACCACCCCTTCCTCTCCCCTTTTGGAGTATATAGCAACCTTTGGTGAGGCGTCACTCTCCCCACCTCATCTCTTTCCTCACTCTTCCCCATTCAAGCTCCCCACCCCTCCTACCTCCTTTCCCCTCCATCCTCTATCCCCTCCTTTCTCTCCCCCTAGTATTCCCATCAGCGAAGCAATGTTGCATTTGCTCGTATCTACAAAAATATAAAAACAAAGCATGGTCCGTGAAGCCGTGAGACTATAATGTCTATTAAGTACGTACCATACTGTTTGAACATCATTGCACCCTGACCTCACACATGTATGTCTATTAATTACGTCCTACTGGAATGTACCTTTCGACGCTTTAGCCTGCTGAGGCCTTTTCAATCGTTGAAGACCCTTTAAAACCACAAGACCCTTAAGATCCAAAAATACGAGGACCCCGACCCCGACCCAAAAGACCCTTTCAACACTTTAGATCCCTTCACCCTTAGACCTTTTATACTCTTTTGACCCCGAAAACCTGTCGACCTTTACAGCCCTTAACACCATTTAGACCCATTACCCCTTTTGACAATAAGACAGCTTCAACCTCTGACCATTTAGAGCTATAGACCACTTGGACCACTTTTATATTACAAATAATTTGCGCAAAAAGAAATGTTTATTATGATTGATCTTAATCATAACATAGGAAATCTGTGATGTAAATCCCCGTAATGAGGTTGGAGAGGCGAGCGTATCGAGCGGATCCACGCTAATATACATATAAAAAGGGAAGCCCACCCCACCCCACCATTTTCATGTATTGTATTTCTATCATCATCATCATCATATCAAATATCATCTATCTCTGTGTCGTCCAGATGATCTCTTCTACCAACTGCAAGATTGGTGTTACCAGAACGAACCCTGTGGGTGGCCACTCTGTTCAGATTTCAAGAACAGTCATGTATCATTTCCTCCAATCACTTTAATTAAACAACAAGGTTCAAAACATTTCACACTTCATACATTTTGTACAGAATAAAAAAAAAAAAAAATCATGCAACAAACTGTAAACAATGGATATTCACAAAGTTATAATGGGATCGTAGAAGGCTCAAGTGAAGCATTGTCAAAACCAGATTTGTAATTGTGAATAATACATTTTCTAACTATTAAATGTCCAAAACTTGTCCATATATTACATGCATCTGTGAATGCTTTGCACATCCAGAAGCATTCCTTATTTTGGGAAATGGAACATCCCCGCAAGCATGGAAGGTCATACATGTTCCAGTCCGGTTTATAGACCATACCTGCTGCCCCTTAACTTGACCAAGGTCTTTCAAATAACATGACTGAATGTACCGTTTGTTTTCTAAAGCCCTACATTTACATCATTACAAGTCTCCATAATGCTCATCGACTCTTAGAAATGAATTAAATGTAATGAACATCGAATATTCTAGTGCTGTGTGGTTCTAAGGTCCACATCGACATCGTCGTCTCCCGATTGCTCCCTGCCTCATCGACATGAAGGAAGGTTCAGGGACTCTGTTATCTTATCGATACATTTTACAACTCCTAACATTTCAATGATAAAGATATGAAGAAGAGTTTCTCTGTATGTGGAAGATGGTGGGTTTATGTATGGAGAAATACAGTAGAATCTTGTTAAGAAAACTAACGGATGTCCCGTGCACTGGTTATATTGAAAATTTATTGTACAGGATTCCCTGCACACACAAAAACAAGTGGTACCACCCCCCCCCCCCTTCTCCAAAATGTGACATGTGGTCATCGCAGTGATCCCACAAAAAAAAATCATCAAAATAAACAACAACATACGTATCATTGGGTACAGTTAGTCATGCAGTCCCCATCAGGTCGTAATAGAGCTTAAATCAAGCGGTCATACAGTCATCCATTCAGTTTCTCCCCAATGGATCAATCAATACATTTTATCTTTCAACAATTAAACACATTCTGCATCTCCCAATTTATGATATGAAAAATGTGCGTTTCTTCCAGCAGTCGAGCTTAGCGCCCTGTTTCTCAATCATCTCCGGCATCGACATCACCACGTCTCTCAGATCACACACTTCCTGATGCTTCAAAAATGGGCACATAACCGGTCTTCTTGGAATCGATCACATTTAAACATATTCCCAAATTTGAATCCCTCAAGCCCTTTTACTGAACCTGAAGAAAAGCAAAAGATTTGGCATCACTTGTGCAAAAAAAAAAAACCCCAAAAACCCTTCGTCTTACCTGTGTCACTCAAACGACTGACTGTACAATCTGCAAAACGGAGTGGAGTGATTAAATGGATCCTGAGATGTAGAACATCATTACCTGTGACATCCAATTGGCTTTGTGAAGCGAAGCTTTGTCTCGCCAAACTGCTGAGATTAAAATGCAATCAGGGTCTACAAGTGGCATCGTCCGTACAAGCATCATATTTCATGAATAATGCTTAAGTATCGTACAGCATTTGTCTAGCAAGCCAAAAGCAATAAAATGTTAATGGAGAAAAGGGATCAACAAGGAAGATTATGCCATGAAATGGAAGCCAAAGGTCTGAAAGAGCCAATCGATGACTCCAAAAACGTTCGGCCGGATGTCCTGACACTTCACAAAAAAAAAGCTTGAGACGATGCACCGGCTTCCGATGGGCTCCGTGAGTCGGTCGTAGACGCGGGACTGCACCGCGGTCTTCGTCCCATTAAAGGACTTCAGGAAAGTTGTCAGCTTCAAGTCGACGACCGCTTCGTCCGGAGATTCCTCCCAAACCTGAGGACGAGATGACCTCAATTTAAGGCAACAGCATCAACAGTCGGCCAAATGCACTCGGAAAATTCTGCCGACATCTTCTCTGTGCCCAACACTTGACACACTCCATGCCTCACGCAATGCCTTCGCACAAGAACGGTCACTACCGAGTGATGCGACGTAAGAGCAAAAACTCATTTCGATGCAAGGCCACAGTCATGTGCTTATCTGTCATTAATGATTTATGTATGAAGATATGAAGATTATATGTTGGCGTAGGAGCAAAGGAAAGTGTGCCAAGCGTGAGAGGGTGGGGTTAAACCATGCCCATCATCATTATGCAAAATACCTATGCAGAGCATTGATGCTGCCGAAGCAGTTACCCATCTACAATCCTAATCGGGTCGCCACTCCGACTCAGGAAGTTATGGCAGAGATCACTTTTATGCACCGAATAATCATCAAATGTCACTTCTTTTCATGAACGAGATCCTCATGGTTAAGTGGAGAGATTTCATGGAGCTCTCTTTTCAATTATTCCCCCTCCACCTCCAACCCTGGCCTACCATTCCCCCACTCGATTGAAGAATTAACTGTTCAACGGCATTAACAAACTAGTTTGCATTATTATCTCAAACAATAACTGTAGTACACTATGTCCGTACTACTCTCGAATTTCGATTTACACAAGTGAAAGTTAGACATTCATCATGCTGTTTATTTAATTAATTCATTTAATGGAAACCATTTTAATGAGTCTCCATCAGGCCGCTTGTGGTGACGTCGTGCAGCTTACGGTAACACTATATTGGTACATACGCGATTTCACGACACGATCACTTTATGGCAGCGGTTTTAGGCATGAACTTTTGTTGGGGGGCGGGGGGGGGGCAGAAACTCAGGCCAGAATTTCGTATCACGACGAGTTAATACCCGTGCTAGGAGAGGATGCTGGAGCATTCATGGAGCCTGCGCTGAATAAAGGTCAACATTTATACTCCTCCATTTGCAAGTGCGTGTAAATTGAGGCACTGATTGAATCCGAGTCAAACCATATTTTAGGATTCGAAAAGCAGGACGTTGTTCAGTTATAACGAGTCATCAGTATTATATTCTTTGTTTAATCTGCTGCAAATATTGACCTTGTAAAAGCCCTTTGGAACACGTCATGCCAAGGGCATGTATAATCAAACGGATGGAAGGGAATCCGAAACACTAACACTTGTTAAAATGACACAGGTACACCCTGTTTGTTAAAATTATTCAGTGCTAAAGGGTGGGGGATACCCGGCACTGCCAGCAGGGTGAGCTTTTTCCACAAGGGGGTTTCAGGACATGTTGGACGTTGACAAGCTATGGAGTTATCGGCCTCATCGTGTCCTTTGGCTGTTGGCCAGCGGCAGCACTGCTTGACTCCACACCCCATTATACACTTTATAGCGGCCTTTGGTGGCCTCAAAACAGCCTTCAAGGTAAACGTGTGGTCATTTAAAACTTGCCCAGGTTCTGAAGTACGTACACCCAAAATGCGGGGCCTGTCGGTGCTACAGTTCCTCTGTGAAAGAATAACGTACAAACGCACAAACACTTGAAATTATTTGTAAGACAAAGTATTAAAAGCAGCAAGGATCCACCAGAGGCTACTGGAGCTCTGGCCCCCTACCCAGTGGTGTTTTTTTATTGGAAAGGGAGGGGAGGAGGCTAAGTTGCTAAATTAGCCTCCCCACTATTTATGAAATTACTATATTTACATCTGACCTCATTTTATGGGTTAAAAAGGAAAAAAAACCCCAAAAAGGCGACCATAACCTTTCTAACTGTTTCGTTTCCCCAATTCTACTTCTTCCTTTATCTGCAGGTTAATATTACAAATCCTGATGATCATCATGTACCATGTTCTCTGCAGAGCATTGTTGCTGCCAAAGCAATTACGATGCTATAATCCTGGTCAGGTCGCCACTCTAACTCAGGAAGTCAGTGCAGGAATTTGTAATCAGTTAATGGTGCCGGAGATAGCTCGCCTACTCTTCGCGATGGACACCATGTAATATTTAATGTCCACCAACAATGCCTGCAGATAGGAAGTCCAGTTTAATGTCCATCCGAGGGACTGTTTTTGAGCCCACCTTCTTGGCTGGAGAGCCACTGTAGGAATATTTGGTGAGCATGTGGACACGGAGGCCTCGTGACTGTTTGCGCACTTTATTAAAATCAACCAATGAGATACTTCAGTTGCGTCTTGGGCGAGTCCACCAGCCTGAATGTGCTCGAGATCAAGGTCGAGCCACATTCTTAACCAGTGGTAGAATTATTAATCATCACACCTTGTGATTTTTTTATTTTAAATAGGGATACTGTGATCCTTCAAAACACAATAGTTAAGTGTTTACCTGTTGGGAGCTGGTGCATTGTCTGGCTGACTTCCTCCAGAACTGCTCACAGACAATTCATCATCCTGCAGGTCCAGCTCGCTGGTGAATACATGGCAAGGCATGTTGAACAAACAAACATTGACCATTTCAAAAATTCAGAATCATCTCATAATGCACAGATGTTTTAGTTACATCATGTGTTTAAAAATGTCGAATTAAGCATCAAATAAAAGGCAAATTCTTGTTTTATTTGCGAGTGTTGCCTCGTCTGCTGTGACTTTTTATAGCTTCTTAACACAATTGGACGTTTATCATTGAATCAATGGTACGTCATAAAAAATGAAATTGCTGCTAAATTTATTAACATAAATAAATACATTTTTAAAATACATCAACAATCTTCGTTGCATCACTGCTTGCCAAAGGACAATCATGGCTTCAAATAGGAACATTGAAGAAGCTCAAACACTATGTGAACATCATGTCGCCCTTTAAAGCCTCGGTGTGAAAGCTTTGTACGTGCCCCAGATCCAGCGTTTGAATATCATGTCCCAATACATCCATAGTGTCCGTTCAATGCTCTTCCATGAGCCTCGCTCCTGTATTTAAAAAAATAATTAAAAAGTGAAATTAATATACAAACTCCACCATGGGCCTTACTCCACTTGTGGAATAAATAAGTCATGGGAACGGCTTGGTGGTTCACTTTGTGGCCTCAAAGCTGCATCTCCAGCACAACATTTAAACATCTGGGTCAAAAAACTTACATGGGCTGCATGCCATCGTCAGGTGCTGGTTCTGGTCCAAAGGTGAAGAGCACGGCGCCAAAGCCTAATCTGGGTGTCCACGAGCGGCGGCTGAACTGGCGAAACTTGTTCGGAGTGCGGGGATGTACGTGGGGCTGTCGTAGATGTCTGGGGGATGGGAGCGGTGAGCATGCCGTTAGCATTCCGGTGTTATGGCTGGTAACTGAGGCCGACACAAAGAAATATGGCCCAAGCCAGCATGAACCGCTTGTAACTCATACCGTGGCACTTCCATCACATAGCGCTCGTAGGCCACAGGTTCTTGCCATAATCAATTTGTTTTGGCGCCTCATCAACACATTCTCATCGGTTTCCATTTCCATATACAATGAGCTGGATGCCTGGTCCTCGGTGCTGCGGAAACAGCATTTCAATGGTAAACAGAAAATGCCAATATAGTCATTCATAAATTAATTAATTTATTGAGGTTAAATTCCTTAATTAATATTATTGAACATATATATATATATATATGTATTATATATATATATATATATATATATATATATATATATATATTATATATATATATATTAGTATTAATCATGGAGGTATTTAGATAAAACAATAAATAAATATTATTTATAAATACATTATAAATAAGCATTGAAATAATTTATTATGGTTGGTAGGATACGCAGTGCAGTATGTTAAAATCGTTGTTTTAATGACAGTTTGAATGTTTGAATGACAGTTTGAGTGTGGTTAGATGGAGGTGCTGTGTAGTGGACATGCCAACAAGGTAAAGTGTTTATCACTTAATATATTATCATATAAAGTGGTGTATGATTAAAGTTATTCAAATGTAGTAATATTTTAAATAAACGTAAGAATTAAATAAGTTTGAATGAGGATATTGCATTACTGTGTTGACTGACTGTCTGGACAAACTTTGAGGTTGTGGGTCCACTGATGTTGAGTAATCTACTGTTGTGGATCCGCCGTTTGGAGAGGTTCTGGGCTGAAAGGATTGAAACCACGATGATAAACGGTGACCAGCTGATGATCCAGGAGATTGTGAAATCGGTCAATTGCTTATAAGTTAAGGTTATAACTTCAAATAAAATAGTTTTTGTAAGTACTTACCAGTATATCATATATCCATGTGTGTGTGTGTGTGTGTGTGTGTGTGTGTGTGTGTGTGTGGTGTGTGTGTGTGTGTGTGTGTGTGTGTACGTGTACGTGTGCGTTTCAGAATGTGAAATGGAGTCCTCCCAGGGTGGGTTCAAAGTGTCCACCTTCATTTCGGTAAGGGGTCATGATTCATGGGCCAAGATGTGAAGTTTTCAAAGTTTTGTGCCGAGGGATCTCTTCAGGATCGTACTGAGCCCGGACAGCTTCTAACTGTAGTTCGTTCGTTATGATATTCCTGGGGATGGTATTTAATATCTCTGTGAGGTTCTTCTTCATCATTCCCATGAGGTTCTTCGTCATCACTGGTACAACTTTGGCATTCTTCAGCTTCCAGGATCTATTCACTTCATGCTTGAGGTTTTGCTATTTGGTCATTTTCTTTGATTTCTGAATCGTTAGTCCAAATCACTGCTCTTAACACCTCAATTAGCAATGCATCCTGTTTTTTGTACCCAAGTGTGATATCTGGTCGCAATGCTTTGTTTTCAATGTTCACGCTCAATGGGATTCATAAGGTCTTACGTGAGCGAGCGGTAGGTACTTCCATGTTTTCAGTGATTGCTTTTGGTTCATTTTCCCACAAATTTTCTGGAACTGAAATATCAAAGTTTGCAGATGTGCCAGCGGTGAACTTCACAAACTCTGTTGTGTCATTGTGCATCTCTGTGCATCTCTCACCCCTCCTCCACGGTGTAGAGCAACGTTTGGTGAGGTGTCACTCTCCCCAACTGCCCCCCTTTCTTGCTCTCCCCTCCCCCTTCCTGCCTCCCCTCCTCCCTTTCTCCCTACACTGCCTCTTCTTCTCTTCCTCTGTCTCCACTCCCCCCCCCACTCCGCCTTATGGTCCGCGTCAGCGAAGCAACGGCTTGTATTTGCTCGTTGATAAATAAATAGAATGTAAATTTAAACTACATTGAAGAAATCAGGGGTGTAAAGGAGGCAGTAGCAGGTTTTATTTTAATTACTGCAAGACTGATTATGTTGCCATGGCTTGCCAAACTCCATGACAAAGAATAAATTTAGTTTAAACCTGAGAGCAACAGAATCCTGCTGCAAATGTGTGTGCAAACTACAAATGAGCACGTGAACATTTGATTTTTCACAATTAATCCCAGAAAATCAATCAAATCAATCAATCAGAAAAGCCACCCCATCATGTTCCCACAAAGCTGGACAAGCAAATTTCAGGTGGCTCAGAAAGTCCATAAACCCAGTCACATTCATGGTGTGCTCCTGTGCTGAAGCCAAAGAAATGTTTGATCCATTGCTATTTGGCATTTTCTTGCACGTCAGTGTGCTCTGGTATCTATACTGCAGCCAGATGTTGGACTAGTTAAGTAGGTGAGCAAGAGAAGTGTCAAGTTAGTCCAGAATGACCAAGCATAAGGTTTATATACAATAACATCCATTTATAATTTGGTAGTGAGGTTGTTTGCAGAGAGACGTATGTTACGCTTTGAAGGCAACAACACGAGGTTCAGAATAGCTGGTCATTTACCAAAAAAACAGTTTGGTATGTGCATGTGATTAGTTTGCAATATCTAAACTTGGTAACCCTTCATACAACAATAAACTTGAAAACAAGAGAGTTCATCGAACACCTTGAGAAACAAAGACATCGGCAGGGTGTGCGAACGCCAAATTTGATTGATCGAGATGATGTAAAATGCCGTGATATTGTGTTTAAGCACTGAACTTCTAAAATGGAGGTTTTGAAAGTGTCCAAAAAGTGATTGTGTTGACAGTGCCAGGCACACACACACACACACACACACACACACACACACACACACACACACACACGATAAAATCAACAGGATGTTGATCGAAGTATTATATCCACCGTGGGAAGCTGACGTTTTTGGTGTTAACCTTCTTTTGCTTCGAATAAGAATTACCGCCTCAAAGGGGATCTTCTCATGCCCTTCCAGAGCGGTTAGCGTACCTCAACGTCCTCTTGATTTCATCCGTTGTTGTACATGTCGGCTGACATAGACTGCCGTGAGTTAGTCAATCTATTCTAAGGCTCCGTTCACATCACTGATCCACCCAGACTTCAACGGGCGTCCCGTCTGCCGGCATCAGTTGGTGGATATTAAAGATCTCACGGTGTCCTTCGCAAAGAGGAGGCGGGCTATCACCGGCACCCCAAACAAATTACAAATTCCTGCCCTAACCAGCAGAGGGCACAGCCGTGCCCTCAGCCAATGAAGCTACCCTGCAGTCTTGTGCTGCATATGAAAGAATAATATTTACTTGGGCTCTTTATGACAACAAGCTGGTTTACTTTACTATAAAACATAGTTATAAATGAACAAGTAAAAAAACATGAAAAGACCTTCCATTTAGTATCAAAAACAAAGTCTAAAAAGAATTTCAGGCATCAATGATATTGCAGGAAAGATAGACATCAAGGAGAGCACATATTAGTAAACAAGAACGGCACTCGGTAGAGCAAATACCTCTGCCAGGCTGAACGGTTCACTTTTTGTAAATCCGGACCATAACCAAAATCTAATCCTCTTGTTCTTGTCACCCACCAAGTTTTATCACAACTCGTCCACAACGTTTTGAAATATCATGCTATCTCTCGTTTTTGGCCGCATATATCAATGGTGAATAATCACTTTCAAAATGAATACAATTCACGTGTTTAAAAAAAAATAAAAAATATCTTCACCGAGATCGAATCAGTTCGTCCTTGTCACACACCCAACCTGTCCACCTTGTCACACACCCAACCTGTCCACCTTGTCACACACCCAACCTGTCCACCTTGTCACACATTCAACCTGTTACTTTCCGGTCTGGGTTTGGAGCGTTGGCAGGTCTCCTTCAGGACTCTCTGCTGACGATCTGAAAGTTAAGTTTCCGGTCATTATCTGTCCCGTTTTAACTGTTTATTTTCTCACCTGCATGTTACTGTGTGTTCCTAGTTTGGTTTGGTTTCAAAAATCGTGCTATTTGTGAGTTTTCGTCGACCTTGTCTTACCGAATGCTTGAGGCCTACCCATCGTTCCCTCGGTGTACGATCGCGTTTATTTGTATTTTCTCCCCATTACCTTCAATTTCTATCTTCCCCACTTTCCCAACGTCCCCCATCCCTCCAACTAAACACTATTTATTGTCTTAAATAAAAATAAAAACTACCCTTCTCCTTGCACACTCACAAGTCTCGATTCTTCTTCTTCTTCTTCTTCTTCTTCTTCTTCTGCATCCTCCTCTTCTTCTTCCTCCTACCAGCACACCATCTTTATTCTACTGAGCTGACCGACCCTCTCTCGCCATTACCTTCACGATTTCTTCCGATCTACAACCTTCCATTCCCGAATCTTACCTG
>CM068953.1:2774693-2787490 GCA_035128595.1 Eptatretus atami
CATTCTACACGAGTAGTCACAACGATGGTGAAAATTTTGTGTCAATCGGATAAGCAATTGCAGAGAAAACAGAGCAAACGAGAAGGGCACTCGGTGGAGCGCATACCTCCAGCACACAATGCATGATCCAGTAGAACACATCGAACCCAAGAATTTAATGAACTGTCACACGATACATCGTTTTTGGCTCCATCTCTCGATGGTGAAGAATCATTTTAAAAATTAAAATAAACTAGAACTGCCACTTTATAACTGCTGGCAGTGATGACCGGGTCCAGACTCGGCCTTTGATACAACATGAGATACATGAGATGACAAAAAAATTATATTCTGCTTTCAACTGTGTAGTGGAACATGTCTGTGAAGTTTCGTGTTAATCGGAAAAAGTGCGTTTTTCTATCCAAGATGGCCGCCAAACTATGTGACTTGTGACTCATAATTTCTAACATGTATGCAGACATCATGGGGGATGACAGTTGCAAATTTTTGCTTCCATAGGTTAACCGTTCCAGAGAAAACATTATTTAATTTTTTTTCTTAAATCCAACATGGCACCAAACCATGTGACTTGTGACGTCATAATTTTTACCATGTATGCAGAATTGATGGAAGATGGCATTTGCAAATTCTCGCTTCGATAGGTTAAGCGGTTCCAGAGAAAACATTATTTAATATTTTTCTTAAATCCACATGGCTGCCAACGATTGACCTATCAATTGAAATTAACAAACTTGAATTCCCTACTCATGTGCAATAGGTACGTGAAGTTTCCCTTGATCAGATCAGCCGTTCTGGAGAAGATGTTTGAAGCTTTTAGGGTAAATTCAAGATGGCCGCCAAACACATGTGACCGATCAGAAGAAATTACAAACTTGAGAGAGCACCTCATGCGGAATAAATGTGTAAAGTTTCGTCTCAATCTGTCTTGCCGTTCTGGAGAAGAAGATTTTTAAAATTTATTCATTTTCAATCCAAGATGGCTGCCGAACCATGTGACCTATAACATCATAAATTTAAATTAGCTTCCCATCGGGGACCCTAACAAGTGTGTGAAGTTTCGTGTAAATCGGATAAGGTCTATTTTTCTATCCAAGATGGCCGCCAAACCTTGTGACTTGTGACGTCATAATTTTTACTATGAATGCAGACGTCATGGAGGATGATAGTTGCATTTTTCGTTTCCATAGGTTATGTGATTCCAGAGAAAACATTATTTAATTTTTTTTTTGAATCCAACATGGCTGCCAAACCATGTGACCTATCAATTAGAAATTAACAAACTTATATTCCCTACTCGTGGGCAATAGGTTTTGAAGTTTCCCCTTGATCTGACGAGCCGTTCTGGAGAAGAAGATGTTTGAAGGTTTTAGGGTAAATTCGACGTGGCCGCCAAACCGTGTGACCTATCGATTAGAAATTAACAAACTTGTGAAAGGATGTCTTGGGGAAAGTGTGCGTGAATTTTTGCCTCAATCTGTCCAGCACTTCTGGAGAAGAAGATTAAAAAATTTATTAATTTTCAATCCAAGATGGCTGACGAACCATGTGACCTCTGACATCACAATTTTATATTCTGCTTCAAACCGTGTATTGGAACACGTCTGTCAAGTTTAGTGTTAATCGGAAAAGGTGTGTTTTTCTATCAAGATGGCTGCCACACAATGTGACTTGTTGATGTCATAATTTTTAGCATGTTTATTTTAGCACTTCATTATTTCTCTTCTTCTTCATTTTTTACTCTTCTCTTCTAATTTTTACTCTTCTTCTTCTTCACTATTTACTCTTCTTCATTTTTTACTCTTCTTCTCTTCTCATTCATTTTTTACTTCTTCTTCTCATTTTACTCTTCTTTCTTCATTATTTACTCTTCTTCTTCATTTTTTACTCTTCTTCTTCATTTTCTTTCTTAAATTTTACTCTTCTTCATTTTTCTCTTTTTTCTTCATTTTTTTACTCTTCTTCTTCAGTTTTCCCTCTTCGTCTTCATTATTTACTCTTCTTCTTCATTTTTACTCTTCTTCTTCATTTTTTACTCTTCTTCTTCTTCTCTTCATTTTTACTCTTCTTCTTCGTTATTTACTCTCTTCTTCGTTATTTACTCTTCTTCATTTTTACTCTTCTTCTTCATTTTTGTCTTCTTCATTTTTTACTCTTCTTCTTCATTTTTTACTCTTCTTCATTTTTTATCTTCTTCATTTTTTTCTCTTCTTCCATTGTTTTACTCTTCTTCTTCATTTTTTACTCTTCTTCTTCTTCACTATTTACTCTTCTTCTTCTTCTTCATTTTTTACTCTTCTTCTTCATTATTTTTTACTCTTCTTCTTCATTATTTTTACTCTTCTTCTTCATTTTTTACTCTTCTTCTTCATTTTTTCTCTTCTTCAATTTTTACTCTTCATTTTTTCTCTTCTTCTTCAATTTTACTCTTCATTTTTTCTCTTCTTCTTCATTTATTGCTCTTCTTCTTCATTTATTACTTTTTTCCTCATTTTATTACTCTTCTTCTCATTTTATTACTCTTCTTTTTTTATTACTCTTCTTCTTCTTTTGTTACTCTTCTCTTCTTTTTATTATCTTCTTCTTCATCATTTTATTACTCTTCTCTTCTTCATTTTATTACTCTTCTTCTTCATTCTATTACTCTTCTTCTCATTTTATTACTCTCTTCTTGTTATTACTCTTCTTCTTTTTATTACTCTCTTCTTCTTTGTATTACTCTTCTTCTTCATTTTATTACTCTCTTCATTTTGTACTCTTCTTCTTCATTTTATTACTCTTCTTCATTTTATATCTTTCTAAATTAAATTAAGAGAGCTCGGCGTTGTTCTTCTTCTTCTTCTTCTTCTGGTGAAGACAGATCCTTTAGGACTCGACTCGTTCATATACAGGATCCGGATCTCCTTAAATACTAAACACTTGTACACATCCTCGCATTGAGGGTGCCTTTTGGAGAGGTCTATCATGAACTTTTAAATATATTCGGACATTTGCTTTAAAGTTTCGAAAAGTTCACGTATCTATTTAAAGATTATTCCATTTAATGTATTGTAATTTCGTAAATACACTATTTTCTTTGTCATGAACGACGATCGTCCATGACGGGTCTCGCTATTGGCTCCGTCAAGGCATGTGACGAAATATCGGAAGTTGTTTTTTTTTTTCTTCTTCTTCTTCTTAAGTTCTTGTTCTTCTTCTTCTGGTGAAGACAAAACCTTAATGACGCGGCTCTTGGACACATTTGTCCTTGTTAACATATGTGCAGGCATGGGGCTAGATTATAGTAGCCAAGTCTTGCTTCGATAGGTTATGTGGTTCCAGAGAAAACATTATTTAATATAATTCTTGAATCCAATGGCCGCAAACCACGTGACCTATCAATTAGAAATTAAAAAGTTATATTCACTACTCGTGTGCACTACCAGACCTCAGCCTTTGATACAACATGAGATACATGAGATGAAAAAAAATTTTATTCTGCTTTCAACTGTGTAGTGGAACATGTCTGTGAAGTTTCGTGTTAATCGAAAGGTGCGTTTTCTATCCAAGATGGCCGCCAAAACTATGTGACTTGTGACGGCATAATTCCTACATGTATGCAGACACCATGGGGGATGACAGTTGCAAATTTTTGCTTCGATAGGTTAAGCCGTTCAGAGAAAACATTATTTAATATTTTTCTTAAATCCAACATGGCCGCCAAACCATGTGATCTTGTGACGTCATAATTTTTACCATATATGCAGAATTGATGGAAGATGGCATTTGCAAATTCTCGCTTCGATAGGTTAAGCGGTTCCATAGAAAACATTATTTATATTTTTTTCTTAAAATCCAACATGGCTGCAAACGATGTGACCTATCAATTAGAAATTAACAACTTGAATTCCCTACTCATGTGCAATAGGTACGTGAAGTTTCCCCTTGATCAGATCAGCCGTTCTGGAGAAGAAGATGTTTGAAGCTTTTAGGGTAAATTTAAGATGGCCGCCAAACATGTGACCGATCAAGAAGAAATTAACAAACTTGAGAGAGCACCTCATGCGGAATAAATGTGTAAAGTTTCGTCTCAATCTGTCTTGCCGTTCTGGAGAAGAAGATTTTTTAAAATTTATTCATTTTCATCCAAGATGGCTGCCGAACCATGTGACCTATAACATCATAAATTTAAATTAAAACTGGTAACCAGTAATCCCGGGCTCAAGGCGTGCCTCCATCTTAACAAATTTCAACACTATCACACTGTGACATGATTGGGTTTTCCTAGTTAGAAAGTTGTTCAAGTCTGCAATGGGGTCTCGCTACGGTGTCCTCATGTTATATCAATGAAGGATTGAAAAGCCCATAGCAATACATGATAAAGAAAGAAACTTCAAATTGGACAAATCGAGGCTGGACAAATTTCTCAGTCCCAAAAAAGTCCAATAACTACACATTTGCATATTAATGTAAATGGCGATCTTGTAGAACTTTAAAATATCTTCCAGAATGTGTGGTGATTATATGTCTATCTTCTTTAGTTTTCATTTTGCGACATTTCAAAAACGGGTGATTTTCAGCTTTTGGGGGGCTCTGGGGCCGCACTGGGGTAAAATACAGACATAGTGTAAACATATTTTGAGTCCCCTCTTCAAGGCCTATCAGAATCTGTCATTAAATTTTTTCAACTCTCATTTGCATATTTGGCATATTTAATGAGGCGAATCGGCATCATTTTAATCATATAAATTATGCAACGATTTCGACCAATTAACAACTTAACATTGCAATGGACCCCGCAAATATGTGCAAAAGCTTCAGGCTGTCGGATTATCCCTTCTGGAGAAGAAGATGTTTTTAGGTTTTAGAGAAATCCAATATAGCCGCCATACAACGTGACCTACGTCATCAAAATTTTCAAAGTATAAACATCAAGTGGAGACTTATTATGTGTTTAAGTTTTTCATTGAATTTCATCAAAGCATTGTTTTCATTTAACGACATTTCAAAAATGGGTGGTTTTTCAACTTTGGGGGCTCTGCGGCTCACTGGGGTCAAACACAGACATGGTATAACATATTTGGAGTCCCCTGCTTATGTCCTATCTAAATCTGTCATTAAATTTTTTCAACTCTCATTTGCATATTTACATATTTAATGAGGCGAATCCGCATCATTTAAAATAGTATAAATTAAATAGCGATTTTGACCAAATTAACAAGTTAACATTGCATGGATCATCGGACATGTGTGCAAAAGATTAAGGCTGTTGAGTTAACCCTTCTGGAGAAGAAGATGTTTTTAGGTTTTATAGAAAATCCAATATGGCCGCCACACCCACGTGACCTACGTCAGAAAAAATTTTCAAAGTATAAACTTCAGGTGGAGACCTATTAAACGGATAAGTTTCATTAACTTTCATCGAAGTGTTGTTTTCATTTTGACATTTCAAAAATGGGTGATTTTCAGCTTTGGGGGGGCTCTGGGCCTCACTGGGGTAAACACAGACATAGTATAAACATATTGGGAGTCCCTGTTTATGTTATATCTAAATCTGTCATTAAATTTTTTCAACTCATTTTGCATATTTTGCATATTTAATGAGGCGATCGGCATCATTTAAATCATATAAATAAAATAACGATTTCGACCAAATTAACAACTTAACATTCTCATGGAACGCAGCAAAGGTGTGCGAAAGTTTGAGGCTGTTGGATTATCCCTTCTGGGAGAAGAAGATGTTTTTAGGTTTTGGAGAAAATCCAATATGGCCGCCATACCACGTGACCTTCAATTAGAAATTAACAAAGTTATATTCACTACTCGTGTGCACTACCCAGACCTCGGCCTTTGATACAACATGAGATACATGAGATGACAAAAAAAATTATATTCTTCTTTCAACTATGTAGTGGAACATGTCTGTGAAGTTTCGTGTTAATCGGAAAAGGTGCGTTTTTCTATCCAAGATGGTCGCCAAACGATGTGACTTGTGATGTCATAATTTTCTACCATGTATGCAGACACCATGGGGGATGACAGTTGCAAATTTTCGCTTCGATAGGTTAAGCCGTTCCAGAGAAAACATTATTTAATATTTTTCTTAAATCCAACATGGCCGCCAAACATGTGCCTTGTGACGTAATAATTTTTACCATCTATGCAGAATTGATGGACGATGGCATTTGCAAATTTTCGCTTCGATAGGTTAAGCGGTTCCAGAGAAAACATTATTTAATATTTTTCTTAAATCCAACATGGCTGCCAAACGATGTGACCTATCAATTAGAAATTAACAAACTTGTATTCCCTACTCATGTGCATTAGGGATGTGAAGTTTCCCTTGATCAGATCAGCTGTTCTGGAGAAGAAGATGTTTGAAGGTTTTAGGGTAAATTCAACATGGCCGCCAAACCGTATGAACCGATCAATAAGAAATTAACAACTTGATAAAGGACCTCATGGGGAATGTGTGTGTAAAGTTTCGCCTCAATCTGTTTAGCCGTTTGGAGAAGAAGATTTTAAAAATTTATTAATTTTCAATCCAAGATGGCTGACGAACCATATGACTTATGACATCATAAGTTTACATCCTGCCTCATATCCCGTAGTGGAATACGTGTGTGAAGTTTCGTGTTAATCGGATAAGATGCGTTTTTCCTCCAAGATGGCCGCCAAACCCTGTGACTTGTGACGTCATAATTTTTACTATGAATGCAGACATCATGGAGGATGATAGTTGCAATTTTCGCTTCGATAGGTTATGTGATTCCAGAGAAAACATTATTTAATATTTTTCATGAATCCAACATGGCTGTCAAACCATGTGACTATCAATTAGAAATTAACAAACTTATATTCCCTACTCGTGGGCAATAGGTTTGTGAAGTTTCCCCTTGATCTACGAGCCGTTCTGGAGAAGAAGATGTTTGAAGGTTTTGGGTAAATTCAAGATGGCCGCCAAACCGTATGACCGATAAATAAGAAATTAACAAACTTGATAAAGGACATCATGGGGAATGTGTGTGTAAAGTTTCGCCTCAATCTGTTTAGCCGTTCTGGAGAAGAAGATTTTTTAAAAAAAAATTCCCAAAACAAGATGGCTGCCGAACCAAGTGACCTATGACGTCATAATATATTTTTTTCTACGGTCAATTGTTGTGCAGATGAGGCTCAAGAATTTCAGATTTTTCCGATGCAGCGTTGTACCTAACGAATTTTGACCGGCACACCTCTTGACCGATGACCTCACGAAAAATCACCCCTGTTCCCTTGAGGAGCTTATTCAAATGTATGAAGCGAAAAATTTTTCCATCGCACCGTTTCAGAGATACAGAGGTCCAAAGTTTTTCGGTTTTTTCAAGATGGCGCCCGTACACGTGACCTATGACGTCACAATTACAATTAAGTTTGCTATCAAAAAAGATACATACTATGGTGAAATTTCGTGTCGATCGGACTTACCGTTCCTGAGAAAATGATTTTTAAAGCAAAAGAACCCGCAAATTGCCGGCGGAAAAAGAATAATAAATAATAAAAAATAATAATGAAATAAACAGAAAAAAACAATAGGGTTCCCTGTCAGAATGACAGGGTACCCTAATTATCATATCCGGACTTTCACCAAAATCGAATCAATTAGTTCTCATCACACACACACACACACACACACACAACACCACACACACACACACACACAACACACACACACACAACACACACACCCACACAACACACACACCCGCGTGTCCACCAAGTTTCGTCTGAACCTGTCCACATCTTTTTGAGATATCATACTATGCATCGTTGTTGGCCCGATCTCTCAACGCTGAAGAATCACTTAAAAAAGATTCTCGTATCCGGATTCAAATCTTCACCAAAGTCTAATCAGTTCCTCCTTATGACACACCCAAGCTGCCCACCAAATTTCATCCAAATCCATTCACAACTTTTTGAGATATCCTGCACACAAACAAACAGACAAACAAATACAAACATACAAGGGTGAAAACATAACCTCCTTCCACCTTCGGTGATGGAGGTAATTAACAAGGATGGACAGACGGACAACCCGAAAACATAATGACTCCGCCGACTTTGTCAGCAGAGGCATTAAAAATAAATATATATATAATAATAATAATAATAATAATAAATAATAATAATAATAACATAAAGGAAAAAGGTGAAGGACCTGTTTTACTTTTCGAACAACACAAAACGATGTGTACCTTACCAATACTATACAGTACCTACCATTGTGCACGATCACAATAGGAGAGCCGTTGTGGGCTGCGGAAGGCCAAGTCATTGCAATGCCCTTGTTCCGCCTCGTTCCTATGCAAACAACAATATATTATAGACACACAAAAAAGAAAAGCCATTCATTCAATCCCCTCCCCAGGAAGATTTCTCAGCCGACACAAGTTGTCGAATTCACACATAATGAAACGTACAATGTAATGCCACATAATTCAGGAAAAGTGGAATGTAAATCGACATCATTAGATTATGCTTGCACCATGCATGCCGGTATTCCAACATAGGTGAGAACTGATGTAGGACACTTCCATTCAGCGGAGCCCCTGCGGCCGATATAAAATCAGGAAGGTCTTAGAGAGGGTAAACAGGGGATATAGTAAACACAAACAAATTGACAGCAGAGATGGCCATGTTGACAATATCCATCGTAAAGTCAATAATACAGCAATTAAATTTGATGATTTAATGTAGCTTTTCTCAAACCATTTACCGGAGCCACACGCCCGCGACTCACGTCCGCGTAGCCTCAGCCGCACGCGCACGACTCACGTACCACGCATCCTGAGCCGCGCGCGCACGACTCACGTACCACGCATCCTCAGCCGCGCGCGCGACTCACGTCCCACGCATCCTCAGCGCGCGCGGCGACTCACGTCCCACGCATCCTCAGCCGCGCGCGCGACTCACGTCCCACGCATCCTGAGCCGCCGGCGCGCGACTCACGTCCCACGCATCCTGAGCCGCCGCGCGCGACTCACGTCCCACGCATCCTGAGCCGCGCGCGCGACTCACGTCCCACGCATCCTCAGCCGCGCGCGCGACTCACGTCCCACGCATCCTAGCCGCGCGCGCGACTCACGTCCCACGCATCCTGAGCCGCGCGCGCGACTCACGTCCCGCATCCTGAGCGCGGCGCGACTCACGTCCCACGCATCTGAGCCGCGCGCGCGACTCACGTCCCACGCATCATGAGCCGCGCGCGCGACTCACGTCCCACGCATCATGAGCCGCGCGCGCGACTCACGTCCCAGCCATCGAGCGCGCGCGCGACTCACGTCCCACGCATCCTAGCGCGCGCGCGACTCACGTCCACGCATCCCAGCGGCGCGCCGACTCACGTCCCACGCATCCTGAGCGCGCGCGCGACTCACGTCCACGCATCCGAGCCGCGCGCCGACTCACGTCCCACGCATCCTGAGCGCGCGCCGCGACTCACGTCCCACGCACTGAGCCGCGCGCGCGACTCACGTCCCCGCATCTGAGCCGCGCGCGCAGCGACTCACGTCCCACGCATCCTGAGCCGCAGCGCGCGACTCACGTCCCACGCATCCTGAGCCACTTGCGCGCGACTCACGTCCCGCGTATCCACAGCGGCGTGCGCGACTCACGTCCCGCGTATCCGCAGCGGCACGCCGCCGCGACTCACGTCCCACGCATCCTGAGCCGCGCGCTG
This sequence comes from Eptatretus atami, assembly GCA_035128595.1. Taxonomy (NCBI): domain Eukaryota; kingdom Metazoa; phylum Chordata; class Myxini; order Myxiniformes; family Myxinidae; genus Eptatretus; species Eptatretus atami. The sequence goes on from CM068953.1 coordinate 2,784,385, forward strand.
CGACTCACGTCCCACGCATCCTGAGCCGCCGCGCGCGCGACTCACGTCCACGCATCCTGAGCCCGCGCGCGACTCACGTCCACGCATCTGAGCCGCGCGCGCGACTCACGTCCCACGCATCCTGAGCCGCGCGGCGACTCACGTCCACGCATCTGAGCCGCGCTGCGCGACGCACGTCCCACGCATCCTGAGCCGCGCGCGCGACTCACGTCCCACGCATCCTGAGCCACTTGCGCGCGACTCACGTCCCGCGTATCCACAGCGGCTGCGCGACTCACGTCCGCGTATCCGCAGGGACTCACGTCCCGCGTATCCGCAGGCGCGCGCGCGACTCACGTCCCGCGTATCCGCAGCGGCGCGCGCGCGACTCACGTCCCGCGTATCCGCAGCGGCGCGCGCGCGACTTCACGTCCCGCGTATCCGCAGCGGCGCGCGCGCGACTCACGTCCGCGTATCCGCAGCGGCGCGCGCGCGACTCACGTCCCGCGTATCCGCAGCGGCGCGCGCGCGACTCACGTCCGCGTATCCGCAGCGGCGCCGCGCGCGACTTCACGTCCACGCATCCGAGCCGCGCGCGGACTCACGTCCCACGCATCCTGAGCCACTTCGCGCGCGACTCACGTCCCGCGTATCCACAGCGGCGTGCGCGACTCACGTCCCGCGTATCCGCACGACTCACGTCCGCGGTATCCGCAGCGGCGCGCGCGCGCGACTCACGTCCCGCGTATCGCGCAGCGACTCACGTCCCGCGTATCCGCAGCGGCGCGCGCGCGACTCACGTCCCGCGTATCCGCAGCGGCGCGCGCGCGACTCACGTCCCGCGTATCCGCAGCGGCGGCGCGCGGACATCACGTCCCGCGTATCCGCAGCGGCGCGCGGCGACTCACGTCCCGCGATCCGCAGCGGCGCGGCGCGGACTCACGTCCCGCGTATCCGCAGCGGCGCCGCGCGCGACTCACGTCCCGCGTATCCGCAGCGGCGCTGCGCGCGACTCACGTCCCGCGTATCCGCAGCGGCGCGCGCGCGCGACTCACGTCCGCGTATCCGCAGCGGCGCGCGCGCGACTCACGTCCCGCGTATCCGCAGCGGCGCGCGCGCGACTCACGTCCCGCGTACTCGCAGCGGCGCGCGTGCGACTCACGTCCCCGCGTATCCGCAGCGGCGCCTGCGCCGAGCTCACGTCCCGCGTATCCGCAGCGGCGCGCGCGACTCACGTACCGCGAATCCGCAGCGGCGCGCGCGACTCACGTCCCGCGTATCCGCAGCCGGCGGCGCGACTCACGTCCCGCGTATCCGCAGCGGCGCGCGCGACTCACGTACCGCGTATCCGCAGCGGCAGCGCGCGCTCCACGGCCCGCGCATCCGCAGCCGCACGTGACTCACGGGCCGCGCATCCGCAGCGCACTGACTCACGTCCCGCGTATCCGCAGCGGCGCGCACGATCACGTCCTGCGTATCCGCAGCGTCGCGCGACTCACGTCCCACGCATCCGCAGCCGCACGTGACTCACGGCCCGCGCATCGCCGATCGCGGCCCGTGCATCGCGCAGCCGACGCGACTCACGGCCCGCGCATCCGCAGCAGCACGCGACCACGTCCCCCGTATTTGTGGCGTGAGAGATTCCCGGTGGGGGGGGGCTTCGCGGAGGCGTGGGGATTTGCGCGTGTGGTGGGGGGGGCTTTGCGGAGTTGTGGGGCTTTGCGGCAGCATGGTGATGGGGGCTGTGGCTGCGTGGTGGGTGGTGGAGGGCTTCATGGTGGGGTGGGGCATTCCGGCGGCGTGGTGGGGTGGGGGTGTGGCAGTGTGGGGGATTCCCAGCGGCGTGGGGATTCCTGGCGGCATGGTGGCGGCAGCATGGGGTGGGGCTTCGCAGCGATGTGGGCTGGGGGGGTGCTTTGCGGCGGCATGGGCTGGGGGGGGGGGCGGCTTATGCTGGCGAAGTGGGGAATTCATGGAGGCATGTCATCGACTGCTCTCGTGGGGTTTTTTTCACATTCGTAATCATACAATTTGGAATGGACAACCATTGGAGGGTCTATTTCGTTAATCAGTGGTCAAAATAGTGCGTTTTTGCTTTTTGTGAATGAGATCGTTAACATGACCTTGGACATCTGAGTCGACCACAGGCACTGTTCCAGTCTTACACCTCCTGCTCAATGACCTCTCTGCCTCGACCCTGCCTCTCCATGGACGTTCGTGGGATAATCATAGAGAGTTCTCAGGGGAAACAACCAAAAAAATTTTTCCAAGTGCAGTTGCTTTGGAAGAAATCACTTTCTGTGGCCAAGACGTGTCACTCACTCAACCAGAAGCCTTTTCTCGTTTCCCTGCCCAGGTGACCTCTTCCTAGCCCTCTCTTGTCCCGTGTGGAGCATTCATATCCCTCATCCACCTGGAGATTCTCCAACATTCCCAAGTCTGGCACACACTCATCTCATGTTCCTTCCCTTTGTGTAGCGCAGCTTACTCACCCGCAACACCCTCTCCCATCCCCGTCATGCCCCCCATCCTCAGGCCATCCCCATCCTCGTCATGCCCATCCCGTCCTCGTCATCCATCTCCTCCTCGTCAGCTCCCCATCCTCGTCATGCATCCCACCATCCTCTTCATGCCATCCCCATCCTCTTCATGCCATCCCATCCTCGTCATGCCATCCCCATCACTGTCATGCCCATCCCTCTCGTCATGCCGCCTCCCATCGATCGCTCTCCCCCATCTCGTCATGCTCATCTCCATCCGTCATGCCATCCCCATCCTCTCAATGGATACCATCCTGTCATCCCCATCCCGTCATCTCCCATCTTTCTGTACCCTCCTGTTATGCATCCTCCATCCTCGTCATGCGCCAATCCCCCATCCTTTATGTAGCATCCCATCTGTCATGCGCCTCCCCATCCTGTTTGCATCGCCTTACCTCGTCCCATGCATCTCCCCCATCTCGCCATCACTCGTCATCCCATCCCTCCTGTCATGTCGCCACCTCCTCTCGTCATTGGCTCCCCCGTGCCCATCACCCATCGCTCGTCCATTGCCCCTCCCTCCCTCGTCATTGCCGCATCCCCATCCTCGTCATGCCGCCATCACCATCCGTACATTCCTGCCATCG
>CM068953.1:2787515-2807621 GCA_035128595.1 Eptatretus atami
CTTCAACTGCTTCATTGCAATTTGCATATTAATGAGGGCGACTATCTGGCATCCATTGTTAAAATTCATATAAATTATATAACGAATTTTCGACCAGAGAGAACACACTTAAACATTCTCATGGAACCGCAGCAAAGCGTGTGCGAAGTTGAGGCTTGTTGGATTATTTCCCTTCTGGAAAGAAAATGTTTTAGTTTGGAGAAAATCCAATATGGCCCGCGCATAACCAAGACTCATCATTAAAATTAACAAAGTTACTAGTCAACACTCTGTGCCTAACCCAGACCTCGGGCCTTATTACAACAGAAACATTGGATGACAAAAACATAAATATATTCTTCTTTTCAACTATGTAGTGAACATGTCTTTGAAAGTTTCGTGTTAATCGGAACAGGGCGTTTTTCATCCAAGATGTCGCCAAACGATTTTGACTTGTTGATGTCATAATTCTACCATTATGCAGACACCATGGGGGATGACAGTTGCGAACTTTTCGCCTTCCGATAGGTTAAGCCTTCAGAGAAAACATTATAATTTTCTAAATCCAACAGGGCCCCAAAACCAGCCCTGGGCCCTTTGTACGTAAAATTTTACCAATCTATGCAGAATGACCCATGTGAACGATGCATTGCAAAATTTCGCTCGAAGGTTAAAGCGGTCCACAGAAAAACATATTAATATTTTCTAAATCCACCATGCTTGCTCCAAACGGAAGTACCTATCAATAGACAATTAACAAACTTGTATTCCCTACTCATGTGCATTAGATGTGAAGTTGCCCCTTGATCAGTATCAGCTGTCTGGAGAAGAAGATGTTTGAGAGGTGTTTAGTAAATTTCAACATGGCCCGCCAAAACTTATGACCGGATCAATAAGAATCCAAACTTGAAAACCTTCATGGGATTGTAAAGTTTCGCCTCAATCTGTTTAGCCTTCTGGAGAAAGAAGGATTTTAAAATTTATTAATTTCAATCAAGATGGCGACAACCATGATGAACTTATGGGGGACCAATCAAAGTTTACATCCTGCCTCATATCCCGTAAGTGGAATATGCGTGGTGTGAAGTTTCGTGGTTAATCGTGATAAGATGCGTTTTTGCCCTCAAATGGCCCCGCCAAAACCCTGTGACTCTTGACGTAAATTTACTAATGAAGCAGACAGATCATGAGGATGATAGTTGCAAATTTCGCTTCGAGAGGTTAATGATTCCAGAGAAAACATATTTAAAATTTTTTCATGATCCAACTGCGTCAACCTTGACTATCAATTAGAAATTAACAAGACTTATATTTCCCTACTCGTGGAGCAATAGGTTTGGTGATTAGTTTCCCCTTGATTACACCCGTCTGGAGAAGAAGTTTGGAGGTTTTGGGTAAAATCAAGATGGCCGCCCAAACCGTAAATGACCGAATCAATAAGAAATAACAAAACTGTAAAGGACTATCATGGGGAATGTGTGTGTAAAAGTTTCGCCTCAATCTGTTAGCCGTTCTGGAGAAGAAAGATTTTAAAAAAAATTTCCAAAACAAGATGGCTGCGACCAAGGATTTCCCCCCCACCAATGACGGTACGGTCTCTATATCGGTCATAATTATTTTTTCGTACCGGTCCATTTGTGGTGCAGAATGAGGCTCAAAATTTCAGATTTTTTCGCGATGCAGCGTTGTACCAACCGAATTTTGACCGGCACACCTTCTTGAACCGACTGAACCTCACGAAAAAATCACCCTGATTCCCCTTGAGGCGAGCTTTATTCAAAATGATTAGAAGCCGAAAAATTCTTTCCAATCGGCACCGGTTTCAAGATACAGAAGGTCCAATAGTTTCTTCGGTTTCAAGATGCGCTCCGTAACCAACGTCTTGTATGACGTCACAATACCATTAAAGTTTGCTATCAAAAAAGATTACATACGTACGGGTGAAAATTTCGTGCGATCGGGAGCTAACCGTTCCTGAGAAAATGGACTTTTTAAAAGCAAAAGAACCCGCAAGAAATTGCCCGGCGGAAAAGAATATAAATAATAAAAATAATAATCGAAATAAACCAGAAGAAAAACAAATAGGTCCCTAGGTCAGAAGACGGGTACCCTAATTATCATATCCGCATCTTCACCAAAAATCGAATCAATAGTTCTCTATCACACACACACACTACAAAACAACACCACACACCGACGAGCTACCACCACCCTATCTATCTACATCTATCTTCTCTATCCTACACACTCTATCTATCTATCTATATCTACACCCACACACCACTACACTCTTTATCCGGCTTCTCTCACCAAGTCGCTGAAACACTGTCCAACACATCTTTGTGGAATATCCATACTTTTTTAGGGTTGCACCTGTTGCGCCGCACCGATCTTCTTCCAACGCTGACAAAGAAAATCCACGTAAAAGATTCTCGTATCCGGATATCAAATCTTCACCAAAAAGTCTAATCAGATATCCCCTTATTGACAAAACACCCAAAAGCTGCCCCACCAAAATTGTCATCCTAAATCCATCACAACTTTTCTGAAATATCCTCAACCACACAACACCAAACAGCAAACATACAAAACATACTAAGCGTGAAAACAAAAAACTCCTACCACCTTTCGGTGATGGAGGTAATTAACCAGCGGATGGAACAAGCACGCACAAACCCGAAAACATAAATGACCTCCGCCACTTCCGTCTGTCAGCAGATCACCGCATGTACTTACAAAAAATATATAACCATTAATAATAATAAAATACAAAAATAGATAACAAAAAACACATTAATAACGAAAAAGGTGGAGGACCGGATACTTCGAAACAACACAAACAATTGTACCTTTACCATACTATACAGAGTACCTACCATTTCTATACAATCACAATAGCGGAAGGCCTGTGGCTGCGGAAGCCAGAAGTCATTGCAATGCCTCTGTTCCGCCTCTTCCAATATGCTAAACAAAACAAATATATTATAGACACACAAAAGCAAAAAAACTACAAAATTCATTCAATCCCCTCTCCCCAGGAGGCCAAGATTCTACAGCCCTGGACACAAAGTTGGGTCGATATCACACATAATTAAAACGTACCAACTTTGTTTATAAGCGCACTACAAACGTTCCAGGAAACGTGGCACATGAATCTCAACCACCGACCCATCATCATAGATTTAAGCTGCACCATGCATGCCGCCACGGCAACCTGACTCCAAAGCAGGTGTGAAACTATCTAGACCACCACTCAGCCCCCAAAAAAGCCCCTGCGGCGCCATATAAATCAGAAGTCTTAGAAAGAGTGAACACGGGAGTTATATGTTAAACAACAAAAAAACAAGATATGACGCCAGAGATTGGCCATGTGACCCCAATATCCCATCGTAAATCACAAAAATAAAATGTACAGCAATACTTAAATTTATATTTAAGTAGCTTTCCCAAAACCAATTACCGGAACCACAAGACGGCCCCAGTCACGTACCGCCGTACCTCCAGTTCCGTCCACGCTGCAACAACCACCTTACCACGCATTTCGCTGCCAAGCCCGTACTCCGCCGCACGCCGGAGCCTGCGCGCTTGAACCTTGTACCCCGACCACGTCCCCCGATCCTCAAGCCCACGCCGCACTAGCAGCCCGCTGCCCCGGCGACTCACGTCCACGCACTCTCAAGCTGCAGCCGCCATGCCTGCGCACCGACCTCAAACCGTCCCACGCATACCTGAGGCCCCTATCACTTGCGACCCGCGCGCACTCACGTCTCCCACGCATCCTGGAAGCCAGCAGTGCGCTGCGACTCACTGTCCCACGCATCTCTCCAGCGCTGCCTGTCCATATGTGCGTGGCGAACTCACCCTCACCCGCGCAATCCTTGAAGGCGCCAGGCGACCGCAAGCCCAGCCCCCTGGTCTACGCTGCACGCACGGTTCCCGCGCGCCCGTCTATCTATTTGAAAGTCCTCGTCGCTGCGCGGCTCACTCACGTTCCCGGCCATAGTCACCTGAAGAACACCCCGCGTGCGACCAGCTGTACCGTCCGGCGCCATCCTAGCAAGCCCGCGCGCCACTCCGTTACCCACCGCGGCATCCTGAGTCCCGCAATCCCTGCGCGCGACTCCACGTCGTGTTCCGCGCATGCCTGAAGCCCTGTAGACGCTAGGCCGCGGACTTACACGTCCCGCGCATCCGCGCGCCCCCTGCCGCGACGTGCGACGTCGCCGCGCACCGCACGCGGCCGCTCACACAACTCAGCGCCCGACCTCTACGTCTCACCAGAGCGCCGAATCCGCCAGGCGGCCCCGGCGCGCGACTCCACGTCTCCCACGCGATCCGCAGCCGCGCGGCCACCTTCACGTTCCCACATTCCGCGCGGCAGCGCGCCGCGGTACCCTCACGTCCCGCGCATCCGCAGCGGTCTGCGCGCGACTCACATCCCCGCGTATCCGCAGCCGCCGCGACTACCACACCCGCATCCCAGCGCACGTGACTCACGCTCCGCGTATCCGCCAGCGGCGAGGCGCGACACTACGGCCCGTTCCGCAGCGGCCGCGCGACCTCACGTCCCGGCGTACTCGCTAGCCGCACACGCGACACTCATCGTTCCCACCCCGCGCTTTGCCGCACGTACTCTCCATCCCGTCCGCAATCCGCTGCCGCACCTTGACTCACAGGGCCCACCAGCGCCGATCCGCCACAAGGCAACGCGGGCCCAGCTCCCGCATACTCCTTGCTAGTTCCGCACACACACTCAACGGCCCTAGCCATCTCACTGTCACTCCCCAAACCCGCACGGCACACGAATCCACGTCTCCCCCGTGATTGTGGCTGAGAATATTCCGGGGGTGGTTCGCTGAGCGTTTGCGCCGGGCCGGCACGTAGAGACGTCACCATCGCCGGATTTTCCGCCCTGTCGTCCAACTCACTGGGCGATGCCTGCGGGGAGGCTCTTGCCAGGGGGGGCCCCCCCCCTCCCACCCCCCCCCTGTTTCCACTCCCCCCCCTCCCCCCCCTCCCCCACTCCCGCCCTACCTCCGCCCTCCCTCCACGGACTTTCCCCCCCCTCCGCCCCCCCCCCCCTATAGTACTCCTCCCACCCCTTCTCCTCTATCTTGCAAATATTTCTCTTCCCCGCTTCCTGTCATCCACCCCCTCTCAATCTCTTCCCACCCTGGCTCCCGTTCTCCCTTCGCCTTTAACCCTCTCTTTGCTCATCCTGTCGCCCCTCTGCACTCTATCACCACCCCCTCCCACCCGCAACTCTTAGCATCCTGCTAGCTTTATCGAGATCTATCCCCCCCTATTCCCCCTCTCATCTCCCCCCCCACCTTCATCCCCCTTCTTGTCACTCATCCCCCTCCCCCCCCCCACCCCCCTCCCCCCCCTCCCCACCCCCCCCACTCTCCCTGTTCATCCCCCTTCTTGCCCCATCTACCCCCCCCCTCTGCTTCCCCCCCCCCCCCCCTCCCCCCCTTCCCCCCCCCCTGCCCCCGCCCCCTCCCGCCCTCGCCCCCCCCTCCCCCCCCCACTCGCTTCCCTGCAACATCCGCTTTTCACTTCCTCACTCCTGACTCCCCGCCCCCTTTGTCCCGCTATTGCCACCGCTCGACCTCTCCCGACCCCCCGCCCCCCCCCCCTCTCAACCGCTCCGCGTACTGTGTGCCCGATACGCATCTGGTTATTGTCAGATATGCCATGTGCTGACACCCCCCCCGCGCCCCCCTCTCTGCCCCCCCCCCCCCACCCCCGCCGCTCCCCCCTGTGTCCCCCCCCCCGCGCCGCCCCGGCCCCCCTCTCTGCGTACCCCCCCTTCCCCCCAACCTTCCCTTCCCTCCCCCACACTCCCTCCCTCCTCCATCCCCTTGCTTGCTCAGCTTGCCATCCCGCCCCCCCCCCCCCCCTTAGTTACAGCTCCCTTCGCCTCCCCTCCCCCTCTCCCCCCCTCCTCCCTCCCTTCAATTCTCCCCCCCCCCCCCCCCCCCCCCTCTTCCCCCCCCCCCCCCCCCCCCCTTTTCCCCCCCCCCCCCCCCTCCTCCCCTCCCTTACCCCCCCCCCTTCCCTTGTTGGGCCCCCATTGCCAGTATTTGCCTCCTTTCAGTTGGCACCCCCCACGCCCCCCCCCCCTCTCCCCCCCCCCTGCCCCCCTTGGTCTTTCGTGCCCTTCCCCTTTCTTCCCCTTCCCCCCCCCCCTCTAACCCCCCCCCCCCTTCCTTCCTCCCCCCCCTGTCCCCTTTCCCCCCTCCTTCTATTCCCCCCCCCCCCCCTCCCTCCCACCCCCTCCCGCTTCTCCCCCCCCTCTTCTTTTATTCCCCTCCCCCCCCCCTCCCCTCCCCCCCCCCCCCCCCCCCTCCCCCCCCTTCCCTCCCCAACCCCCCCCCCTTTTCCCCCCCCCCTTCCCCTGGCCTCCCCCCCCCCCGCCCCCCCCCCCCCCCCTTTCTCCCCTCCCCCCCCCTCCCCCCCCCTCCCTGCCTCCTTCCCTCTCACCCCCCTTCCCCTTCCTCCTTTCCCCCTCCCCCTCCCCCCCGCCCCCCCCCGCCCCCCTTATTACTTTCTCCCCCTTTTGGGCTGTTATTTCGTTATGACGTCTTCTCCCTTGTCTCCCCCTGAGTGGACACCTCGTATCCCCTGCTCGGCCTCCCACTTCCCCCCCACTATGTTTTGGTTCCTCCCCCCTTTTGCCACCCCTGCTCTCCCGCCCACCCCCCCCTTGGTGGACACCTCCCGCCCCGTCTTGCCCCCTTCTCCCCCCCTCCCCCCCCCCCCCCCCCCTCCCCTCCCCCCCCTCTCCCCCCCCCCTTCTCTCCCCCCCCCCCTTCCTGCCCCCCCGCTTTCCTTTCCCTCCCCCTCCCCCCCTTCTTGTCCCCTCCCACCCCCTCCTCCCCCTCTTTTCCCTCCCCCCGCCCGCTGCGCCCTTCTTGTGCTGACTACTTGCCGCTTCCTCCCTCCCCCTCTATCGCGTTCTGGACATGTGCCCCCTGCTTTGAAATCTTCCTTCTCCTTCCCCCCGCTTTTCTCCTGCTCCCCCCTTCTCTCCTGTCACCTGTTCCCCCCCCCCCTTGCGAGTTAGACACTGCCGCCGCGCCCAACCCCCCCCCTGTGTTCTTCACCTTGTGTGATGTCCCCCTTTGCCCCCACCCCCCCACCCCCCCCGCCTGCCCCCCCCTACAGCCCCCCCCTGCCCCCCCCCCCCCCCACCCCCCCCCCCTTTCTTCCTTCCTTTGCCCCCCCCTTTGTCACCCCTCATCCCTCTCCGGATCCGTTCTCGTACCCCCTTTTGCCTTAGGATCAGGGCCCCGCCCTCCTTCGGCCCTCTCCCCCGAGCTCACCCGCCTAGTGTCAGGGGGTCCTCCCGTCCCCGCCCCTCGCCCGTCTTCTCAGGTCGCCCCACACTCCCCCGCGCCCTCCGCCCCCCCCCCCCCCCCCCCCCCCCCCCCCCCCCTTCCCCTTCCCCCCCCTATCCCCCCCTTGGTGCGCCCCTTACCGGAGTTGCTGGTTCTAGGGCCCCCTCCCCGCCGCCTCTGTCCCCCCCTGCCCCTGTGAGTCACCGCCCCGCTCCCCCCCCCTTGGGCCAGTGTATCGTGTGGCTCTTCGTCGCAGTTCTCGCAACTTCCCCCCTTTTACTGACCTTGTGACTAGTTGTGTGCCCCTCTCCCCCCCCGCCCATCCGAGCTAGCGCCACCCCGCCCTCGTGACTCACACGCCCTGTTCCCCCCTTTCTCTCCCCCTCTCGGCGCGCCACAGTGCGCACGTGCAGGATGGACAGGGGGTGTTGGTGAGTTCAGGTGGGGCAGGTGTGTTGGTGTTGAGTGCAGTGTGGGACACTTTGGTGTGGGTGAGTGCAAGTGGGCTAGGGGTCGGTGATTTCGTGGGCAGGGAGTGTTGTGAGTGCCCGCCCGTGACAGGGCTTGGGTGTGTGGAGCTGCGCCGTCGGATCAGTTGAGTCGGTTGGGCATGAGTTGCAGTGGGACAGGGGTGCGGCGCGCAGTGTCACCGTGCCCCATGGGGTGGGCAATGAGTTGCACGTGGACAGCGTCGTTGTTGTGGGTGCTGAGTATGCAGCTTTTAGACAGTGCGCTCTTAGCCGCCGCAGTGCGCCCGTCCGACCAGCCCGCTGTGGTGGGCATCGTCGCTCGCCTATGGGATCCAGGGGTGGGTTGAGTGCAGGGGCTAGCTCCTTGTGTAGTTCCACCTGCATCAGGGGTGGTCGTGAGTGCAGTTCCCTGTGTCAAGGTGGTTGCGCTCGGCGTGCGCCTTCACGTGTGGAGCGCGGGTGCTGCGCCCTGCGCACCCCGTGCAGCTTGGACAGGTGGTGGCATGCGCGACGCGTCTAGTGGACAGGTTCCCCTTGTGCGCGCTATTAGTGCATTGGACAGGGCTTGTGGCCGTCTTGAGTCTCCAGCTCCCCGCTGCAGGGGCTGCCCTTCTGGTTGGGTTGAGTGCAGGGGGTAGGTGAGTGCAAGTGGACAGGTGGTGTGTGGTTGAGTGCACTTGTGAATTATGGGGGTGCCCCCGCGCTCGCGCAGCGCCACGTCGTGACAGTGGGGTGGCGTGAGGGCAGTGCTGTGGGTACAGGACGTTGCTTGGTCGAGGGCATGGACAGCGGAGTGGTTGTGAGTGCAGTGGAACAGGGTTGGTGATGTTGAGTGTCTAGTGGAAATGGGTGGCATGAGTGCATGGACAGTGTGGTGGGTGAGTGTGCTGGACAGGGGCGTGGGAGAGTGCATGAACAGGCCTGTTGTGTGCATGAGTGCAATGTGAAAACAGGGCCGTTGTGGGCATGGTGCAGCTCGACCAGCGCGTGTGGAATAGTGCAGGGGCCCCCGCGCCTCCCGACGGCGCCCCTGTCAGTGGCAGCGGTTCGGCGTGTTAGTTTCAGTGCCCGCGCCGCGCTGCGCCCTCACTGTGTGGAGAGGGGGTGTGGAAGTCTGCAGTGTGACAGGGGTTCCCCCCCCCCCCCCCCCCCCCCCGGGCCCCCCTTTCCCCCCTGCCCCCCCCGCCCCCGTGGCGAGTGTGGTTGCATGTTGACAGGGTGTGTGCGTGTGAGTGCAGGGGTAGCCTCCTTGCTGCACCCTGCCACGCTGGCTATCAGGGGGTGGGTGACGTGCAGCCGGGGCAGGTGCGCTGCCACCGTCGCGACAGGCCCCCGCCCCCGTGGCGTCTGAGCGTGCGCTAGTGCGACATGTGGTGTGGGCCTCCGAGCTGCCCGTGGACAGCCCCCCCCCCCCCTGGCCCGCTACCCCCCCCCCTTAGTCCCCCCCGCGGAGCCAGCGCCCCCCCCCCCCGCGTCGCGCTATGAGTGTTGCAGGTTGGACAGGGTCTGTGTGGCTATGAACTCCGCCAGGGGGTGGGCTGCGCATTGTGCCAGTGGACAGGGTGTTGCGTGAGTGCGTGGCATAGGTGCCGCGATCTGCAGTGGAGAGGGGTGTGGGCATGAGTGCAGTGGACAGTGGCCTTTGTGGGTGAGTGCCAGCTGGACAGTGTGTTGTGGCCACGAGTGCATGTGGACAGGGGGTGGGTGAGTGTCAAGTGGCAGTGGGTTATGTGAGTGGCAGTGGAAGGGGCGTGAATAGTGGCACGCTGCAGGGGTTGGATGAGTTCAGTGGCAAGGGTGGTTGTCGAGTGCAGGGGTAGGTGAGTTGCAGTGGACCACTCGGGTTGGGGGTGATGCAGTGAATAGTGGGCTGTGTGCGGTGAGTGCATGGACAGGGGTGTGAGGCAGGGACAGTGGGGTGGGCAAGAGTGCATGTGGACAGGGTGGTGCCCGCGCAGTGGGCAGGGGCTTAGGTGTGAGTGCAGTGACAGTTGGGTGGAAAGTTGTCAGTGGGCCGCCGCGCGCGTCTGATGAGTTTTCATTGGTGGTCAGGGGTGCGGTGACGTGCTATGGGGTTAGGTGTGAGTGCAGTGACAGTGGGGGGTGCAGCTGCTGATGAATAGGGTGTGGAGTGAGTGTACGGCCCAGCCCCCGGCCCTCGCCCGCTTGTCGCGGCCACGTGTGGCAGGAGGTGTGGGTGAGTTTGGCAGTGGACAGCGGTTGTGGTGTGAGTGCAGTGGACAGGGGAGCCCTGTGAGTGCAGTGGAATAACACGGTTGGTCCTGGCCTCATCGCGCCATGTTGCTGCAGTGGACAGGGTTGTGGTGACACGTCGTACTTTGGACAGGGTGGTGTGCATCGAGTGCAGTGAACAGAGGGCCCCCTGTGGGCTATGAGTTGCAGGCTGTGACAGGGGTGGGAAATGAGTGCAGGTGGGGGTCTGGGTGCGTCGCGTCGCTTGACCAGCGGCGTGGCCCCCCCTGGACGTTCCGTGTGTGGCAGGGTGTTAGTCCCTATCTGTTAATGAGAGGCTCTTGGTGGGGAAGCCTCTCAGATGTGGACAGGATGGTGGGCATTGTTGTGCAGTGTATCAGGGGGTGGTGAGTTGCAGGGTAGGTGAGTTGCAGTGGACAGGGTTGGTGATGTTTGCAGCGGCTTAGGTTGAGTGCAGTGGACAGGGTGGTGTTGGTCATCTGTATTGGTTTTTTCCCCTTCTCCCCCCCTCCCCCCCTCCCTCCTTCCTTCCCTAGTGGACAAGGGGTGTGGTGAGTGCAGTGACAGGTGTGGCGTAGTTGCAGTGCCGACACGCGCGTTGGTGGGCATGAGTGCAGTGGGAGCTAGGGTTGGTGGGCTATGAGTGCAGGTCCCTTTGGGTGGTGATGATGCAGGACAGGGTGCAGTGAGTGCCACGCGCTTGGACAGGGGTGGTGAGTGCATTGGGGAGGGCCGGCCTTTCTCTTGGCGATGAGTTGCAGCTGACAGTGGTGTTGGCATGAGTGATGTGTGGACAGGGTGGCTTTGTGTAGTGCAATGGACATGTGGGCGTATGGCATGTGTGCAGTGGACAGTGGGGTGGTGTGCTGTATGAGCTTGTTGCCAGCTGGACGCACTGGTGGGTTGTGATGGGAGTGCATTGTGGGCGTGTATGATGTGTCAGTATTAGTCATGTGTGTCTAACTATCGCATGCGGGGCGTCGCCCTTGAGTGCAGTGGACAGGGCTACTCTCTATTACTATTGGACAGGGTGCTCCCTGTTGGCATAGTGCCATTTGGAACATCGGGTGGGTGAGGGCAGGGGGTAGGCGTCAGCTCGTAGTGTGCGTACAGGGGCCGCGGCGTCTCCCTCTATTCAGTTCGGCCCGGTGGGTTCCCCCCGCCTTTGGAGTGCAGTCTGTTGTGGGTGGGCCATGTGCTTGTCAGTGGACAGGGTGGTGGGCAGAGTGTACATGGACAGGGGCCCCTGTGTGGCAAAAAATTTTGGGTGAGTGCATGGACAGGTGTGGTGGCGCGCCATCGCGCAGCGCCGTGGGCCCCCATGCCCCCTGCAGTCGCACGGGCCGCCTTCTCCGCTCCGCTGTGAGTGCAGTGGCAGGCCCCGCTGGGGTGAGTTTGAGTGGGCAGGGTGTGCGGTGAGTGCACGTGACGGGGTGTGGCGTGATTTCAGTGGACGAGGGTGCGCCCTTGTGGCATGAGTTGCAGTGGACAGCGACCCTTGGTGAGTGCAGGGGGTAGGTGAGTGCAGTTGGACAGTTGGGGTGGGGAGTGCAGTTGGACCGCGCCTGGTGTGGGTGTGTTGCCAGTCCGCCTATTGAGTGCAGTGACATCGGCCTGGTGAGGGCATCGGGGCAGTGGTGGTGAGTGCAGGTGGACAGGGGGTGGGTGAGTGCAGTGGATGGTGGTTAGGCATGAGTGCAAGTGTGACACCGGCGCCCCTTCGTGGCGTTGGTGCAGTGGATCAGGGTTTGGTGGATATGAGTTGCTGGTTTGGGTGAGTTGCAATGGACAGGGGGTGGGTGAGTGCAGTGCGACATTGGCCCGTCCCCCGGGGCCTGGGTGGTTGAGTGCATGTGTACAGGGGCCGTGGCCCGGGCTCGAGCTCTCCACCTTGTGGCCACTGGTTGTTGTGTGGTGACGCAGTGGAGAGGGGGTGGGATGGAGCTGCAGTCTTGGACAGGGGGGGTGTGACGTTCAGTGTGGCAGGTGCCCCCCCGTCTGCCCCCGGCTCGTGACCTGCAGAGTGAAGAGTGGGTGGGAAAAGCACTGGACAGCGCCCGTGCGCCGCGCGCAGTGTCAGTGTCCAGCTCCGCCCCTTTGTGCGCTGGTGACCTGCAGTGGCACAGCGGGTCGTGCGCGGCCATCAGCCCGCAGCTGGTACAGTGGCTCCTCTCTTGGGTTGAGTGCAATGGACAGCCGCCTGCCGCTCGGCTAATGAAGTGCAGTGGACAGGGGGTGGGCATAGAGTGCAGTGGAAAGGGGGTGTGTTGAGGCCAGCGCTACGCCGCCCTGTTAGGTGAGTGCAGTGGACAGGGGTGTGGAAGTGCATGTGGCCAGGCGCGTTGCCTCTTGTGGCCATGAGCGTTCACCGCTGCCCCTCCCGCCACCGCCGGCCCGCCCCCTGTGGTGATTGCAGTGGCCATCAGTCGGTCTGTTGCCGTCAGACCTGCACCTCTGACAGGGGGTATGTGTGAGTGCAGTGGGACAGGGGATCCCCCCCCCCGTCGGCGTCATTGTGAGCAGTCGGCACAGCCCGCGGTGGCCCCGGAGCCCCCCCCTTCGCAGCGTTGACATGGGTGCTCGCGCCCGTGCGAGTCGCAGGCGCGGTCTAGCGTCAGCCGTCTCAGTGAGACAGGTGGTGGGTGTGAGTGCAGTGGACCAGGGGTGGTGAGGGCAGTGGCAGCGACCTAGGTGAGTGCCTATGTGACAGGGGTCGTTGAGTGCAGTGGAGCCCACGCTGCCCCCCCCCCTGTGTGGTGATTGCAGTGGAGAGTGGTTGGTGGGATGAGTTGCACCGCTGCGCACCTAGGTGTGGGTGTAGTGCAGTGGAGTGAGGGGTGGCATGAGTGCGCAGTGGAACATGGTGTGGGCATGAGTGACGGTGGACTAGGGGTGTGGTTGAGTGTCTTATTGATGACAGGGGGTGGGGTATGAGGGATCCTGTGACAGTGGTGTGGGCTGCGTGCCACCGGCACAGAGCCGCAAACCTGTTGGCATGAGTGCAGGTGGACCAGGGGCTGTGGTTCGACGCCCTTTGCAGTGGACAGCGCGTGAGTGGGCATGAGTGCGTGGGCAGGGGTTGTGGTAGAGTCTCAGCCCGCGCAGGGCGCGTGCGGCTGAGTGCAGTGGAACAGGGGTGTGGATGCAGTGTGACAGGGGTAGTTGAGTGCTAGTGACAGTGCGGCTTGGGGCATGTGTGCAGTGGACAGGGGGTGGGTCGAGCTGCAGCTTGGAACCAGGGGTGGGTGAGTTGCAGTTGTACAGGGTGGGTGAGTGACATTGGCTGCATGAGTTGCAGTTGGACCGGGTGCTGCGCCGCTCGTTAGGGCAGTACGGCAGGGCTGGGTGATTGCATCTTTTTGACAGTGGGGTTGGTGAGTGCACGTTTCAGGGCCGGTAGCGTGAGTGCACCGTCCGCCCCGTCTATGGTTTAGTGCATTGGACAGTGCCGTGGGCATGCTGGCCCAGCTGTACAGGGGTGTGGTTAGGTAGTGCAGTGGACTAGGTCGTGGTTGCAGTTGCAGTGGACAGTGGGTTTGTCGGGGTGAGTGCATGGGCAGAGTGAGTGGACGCCCGCTTCCCCTTCTCCATTTCTTCCTTTTTTTTTCTTTTCCCCTCCCCCCCCGCGTCGCGTGATGGGCAGTGGGCTGGTGTGGTTGCGTGATTGCTATGTGGACAGGGGGTACGTGAGTTGCAGTGGACAGGGCGCTGTCTGTGGTGCTTTCTTACAGTGGAAAGGGTGTGTGGGCATGCGTGTCCGCACGTTGACAGGGGTGGGGCATTGAGTCAGGGGACCAGCCCGGCCTTGTTGGTGTGATGTGCAGTTGAACAGGCGGTTTCTCTGTGGCCTGCAAGAGTGCAGTGGACAGGGGTGGGGTGAGTTGCAGTAGACAGGGCGTAGGGAGTGCAGTGACAGGGGTGTCGCGCCACTGTGCCCTCGTCCAAGTGTACAGGGGTGGTGAGTGTCAGGCTTAGGTTGTGAGTGCAGTGCATCAGGGTTCGGGGTTGAGTCAGTGTTTAGGGGGGTGATAAGTTCAGTGCGGCAGGGGGCCCTACTGGTGAGTGAATGTGGACAGGGTTGGGGCTATGAGAGCAGTGGACAGGGTGTGTGGGCATGAGTGCAAGTGCGACCATTGGGGTGGGTTGAGTCAGTTGGCAAGGGGTTGGGGTGTATGTGCAGTTGGATCAGGGTGGTGAGTGCAGGGCAGGGGGTCGTTGAGTTCAGTGGGCAGGAGTCGGGCTGAGTGTGGCAGTGCGACCTATGGGGGGGGTGAGTGCAGTGGACAGGAGTGTCGGGCCAGGAGTGTCAGTGGACAGGGGTCGGCCGCGACGTCCAGGGCGGGCCGCTGTGTGAGTGCATGAACAGTGGGTGTGGGTTGAGTTCATGTATGGGGCGTGGTCTGTGTAGTGCAGTCGCGCGATAGCCTCCTTGGGCCGCTCTGGTGAGTGCTAGTTGGACAGGGGGTCGGTTGTAACTTCAGTGTGCAGTGTGGGTGGGTGACTGCAGTGGAGATGGGCTGTGGGAAGTGCAGTGGACAAGGGGTGGGTGAGTGCAGGGACAGGGCGGTGGGCATGAGTGCATGGACAGGGTGGTGGGCATTGAGTGCAATTGACAGGGGTGGTTTATGCAGTGGGCAGGGTGTGTGATGACTGCAGTGGAACAGGTGGGGGGCTATGAGTGCGGTGGTACAGGGGTGTGAGTTGCAGTGTGTGACGGGTGGCGTGAGTGCGCCGCGGACACGGCGCTTTGGGCATGAGTGCAGTGACAGGCCGCTGTGGCATGCGCGGACCGGCAGGCTTTTGTGATTGTGCAGTGCATTTCGGAGACGCGGCCGCCGGCGTGCCTGCAGCTTTGCAGTGGACAAGTGGGTGGTGCCATGCCGTTCGCAGCCCGTTGTCAGGGGGCCCCGCGGCGTGGTGAGTGTGCAATTGACATGCGGGGCTAGGCATCGCTGCCAGCCTGGACAGGGGTCCCTGTGGGCATGAGTGCAGTGGACATGGGGGTGGCCGCTGCGGAGTGCCAGTGGCGCATGTATGCAGTGAGACAGGTGCGGCGTCGGCATAAGTGCAGGGGGCTGTGATGAGCCTGCAGTGGACATGTGGGGTTAGGTTGAGTTGCATGTGGACAGGGCGGGCAGAGTGCAGTGGTACATCGGGTTGGTGAGGGCAGGTGTAGGTGAGTGCAGTGGACAGGGGTGGGCTGAGTTCCAGTGGCAAGGGGGTGTTGTGTGAGGCAGTCTGCCTCGCCGCCGCCCTGTGGGCATGAGCCGCAGTGGCGACCCTGGCCCTGGTGGGGCATGAGTTGCTAGTGGACTGGGTGTTGGCATCGAGTCTCGCCCTGACAGCGGTCCGCGCTGCGCTTTCGTAGTGCAGTGGTGCATGAGTGCAGTGGGACAGGCCGCCTTGGGCGTGATGCAGTCGGCTTGCAGGGTGGGGAGCCGTCCCTTCTCAGTCGCGGCAGCCGGTGTGCGCCGTGCGCTGCCAGCTGTGACAGGGGGTTGTTGAGTTCAGTGGACAGGTGTGGGGTATGATGTGCGAGTGTGACAGGTAGTTGGTGGTGCACTGGGGGTAGGTGTGAGTTGCAGTGACAGGTGGTGGTTCTCGTGACTGCCCAGCTACAGGGGGGGGTGAGGCAGCGGTGCATGATGGGCTGCAAGGGTGGCACATGGGGTGATGGGGTGGCGGTGAGAGGCATCGGGCAGGGTGGTGGTGAGTGCACGGACAGGTGTGGTGGTGGAGGCTTTCGATGGGTGTGCAGTGTCTGAGGTGGATGGGGGCATTCCGCCTATGGCATGAGTGCAGTGGACAGGGGGTGGGGCCGCGTGAGTGGCAGTGGCACAGGCGTGGGGGAGATGAGTGCAGGGGCGTGGGTGAGTTTGCATATGGACAGGGGGTGGTGGCGGGGTATTGGCAGGTAGTGTGAGTGCGAGTGGACATTGGATTCCAAGCGCTTGGGTGAGTGCAGGGTGGACATGGGGTGGATTTGCGCGTTTCAGTGCGCCAGCGGTGGTGGTACTGCAGTGAGGAGGCGTGGCGAAAGTGAGTGGACAGCGGTGGGTGAGTCAATGTGGGCAGGTGGTGGGTTGACTGCATGGAGAGGGGGGTGGAAAGTGCACGGATCAGGGGTGCTGATGTTCAGTGGCAGGTGGTGGGTGACTGCAGGGACAGGGGTGTGGGCATGAGTTGCAGTGGACAAGGGGCTGGGTGAGTGCATGGACAGGGGGTGGGCAAGAGTGCAGTGGGACAGGGGGTGGCGCAAGAGGCAGTGGACAGCGGGGTGGTGCCGTGAGCGCAGTGCGGCAGGGGAGGTGAGTGCAGTGGATAGTGGGGTCCGGGAAAGTGCAGATGGGAGTGCTGGGCGGCCAGTGGGCATGAGTTCAGTGGCAGGGGGGGGGCTTCGGGCAGTGGCGAGTGTGGCGGGTTGGAGTGCATGGAGTAGCTTGGGTGGCTTGGAGGCGTGGCATTGAGTGCACTGTGGACAGCGGGGTAGGCTGAGTGCGAGAGTGCTAGGCACTTGTGGCGGCGAAGTGTGGAAGCTTATGTGTGCAGTGACAGGGGAGTGGCAGTGTGGTTGACAGTGGACAGAGGGTCTGCTGCTGTGCTTGGTGAGGGTGCAGTTTGTTGTTTCCTAAGGTATTGTGAGTGAAATGCAAGTACAATTGCTGACAGAATGGGCCAACAGTCGCGGTAGATTGGTGCAGATGGAACTAGCTGGATTTCGTGGTGTTAGACAGCTGAGCAAGGCAAAATAGTGACGGTAGTTTTTGCTTTGTAGTTCGAAATCTGATGGACAGGGGTACTGTCGAATTATACATGCCAGCGCTTGGACATTAGCTGCTGATGTCGACAGCGCGACAGGGCAGGAACTGTTCCAGTCTTGTACGCATGACGCTCCTGGCAGTGGAGAGGGGAGTGTCGAGGCAACGAGCTGCTCCATGGACATGGGCCTGTGGTTGCGAGAAGTCGAGACGTGGGGTCCGCTCGGTCCCATGAGTGCAGTGGACAGATTGGTGGGTGGCACATGAGTGAGGTGTGTCAGCAGGGGAGAATGAGTCAGGGAAGTGACAGATTGCGTACGCGAGGGGCGAAACAACCAAAAAGGATTTGGTTGTGTATCCAATGTGCATGGTGACATGCTTTGAAGGGAAAGTCACTTTGCTGTGGGCCAGATAGATGTGTATCACCACTCAACTGGACAAGCCGTGTTTGTGCGCATGAGTGATTACAGGCGGCCTGGTGCCGTCTAGAGTGCAGTGGACAGGGGGTGAAACCTTCTCCAGCCTCTTCTTTGTCCCGTGATGAGCATTCACCACATCGAATCCAAACATTGGAGATTCTTCCACATTCCAATCGTCCCACTTCATTCTTCATTCGGGGTCCTTCCATTTGTATAGCTAGCGAGATATGGCGTCTATTTGTACCTCAACCCCTGAGGTGCAGTGGGCAGGGGCAACACCCTCTCCCCATCGCCCGTCATTCCCATTCCCCATTCCTCATGCCACCCATCTCGTCATTGCCATCCCCTCCCTCGTCATGCCATCCCATTCCTCGTTCATGCATCCCCATGCGCGGTCGTCGTTGAGACCATCCTCAATGCTCGTCTTGGCAGATGGTTGCCTCCTGCATGCTCTACGTTAGCAGTTGCGCAACAGATCCCCGGATCCTCTATGCCATCCCCCCCATCGTCTCGTCATTTGGCCGTCGAGTCAGCATCCGTCTGCACAGACCGTGCGTAATTGTTTGCACGCTGCAGTGGACAGGGCCATGTTCCCCATCCCTCGTTTCAATGCCGTGATGGTCCCCATCCTCTCATGCCATCCCATCCTCTCATGCCATCCATCCTCGTCATGCAATCCCCCATCCTTGTCCCATGCGCCATCCCCATCCCTGCTCATGCCATTCCCCGATCCTCCATTGTGTGCACGCCTGACAGGGGGCTGGATCCCGCGCGCAGATGCTAGTGACAGGGTGGAGTTATACGCCTGCAAGGGGTGTTAGCTCCGAGGCAGATCCCCACATGGTGTGGTCGCTCGTCAGCCGCAGTGGACAGGGAGTCCTCGGTTCATGTGAGCCGGACCAATCTGCCGCCAGGAATCGGATCGTAGCGATTGATGTCAGGCCGAACTCACCGGATTTCCTCGGGTTATGCTGACGCCTTGACACAGCTCGACAGGGCCTCGTGTGCATTGAGCCGCCATCCCCATCAAGTCGTGCTATCCGGCGAGCAGGGGTCGATCCCGGCGCATGAGAAATCCCGTGGACCAGTCTGGTTCATGCCGCCATCCCGTGCTGCCTATGAGCAGTTGTGCAAACAGGGGGCTGCCGATCGCTCAGTGCCATCTGGCACAGTGGCAGTTGTCGGCGCCATAGTACAA
Organism: Eptatretus atami; assembly: GCA_035128595.1. Taxonomy (NCBI): domain Eukaryota; kingdom Metazoa; phylum Chordata; class Myxini; order Myxiniformes; family Myxinidae; genus Eptatretus; species Eptatretus atami. Next base: position 2,805,897 of record CM068953.1, read on the forward strand.
CGTGGCAATGTCGGCTACAGCATTGGTGCTTCCTGGGCCCAATCGAGTGAGGCCTGTGACGAGTTGCAGTGGGGGCACGCTGAAGTCACCCCAATGTACCAGGCTTGTCGATGTGCCACCGGCCGATGCCACCCTTGAGACAGGTGCGATGCTCTTGTCCCTCGCTGCCATCCCTAACAATTCCGATTTCTCAATCCCGCCTCCCCCCTTCTCGTCATGCCACCTTTCCCCCATCTCTTCTTCTACATCCCCATCTCCTCTTCATGCCGCATCCGCCGATCTCCGTCCATGCCGCCATTCCCCATCCCTCATCTATCCCAATCCGTCCCATCCCTCCCATCATCTCAGATCCCCTTCGGTCACTCATCTGCCAGCATCCCCTGCCCCTCCGTCATCCTTCTCCATCTCGTCCATCTCCATCCTCCAATCCTGTCTCAATCCCCCATTCCTCGTCATCGCCTATCCCCATCCTTATTCATTGGCGCGATTCCCCATCCTCGTCATCCCCGGCTCTTCCTCTCACCATCCCCTCGCATGCTCGCACCATTCCCTCTATCTTCATTCATCCATTCTCTTCATGCCTCTTCATCCAACCCCGTCATGCCTTCTCCCATCGCCATCCTTTTATCCCCATCCTCTTCTGCCATCCCCACGTCCGTCCAATTCTCCCATCTCTCATCTCTATCCACGATCCTGCTATGCCATCCCCACTTCCTCGTCATTGCCATCCCCATCCCTCGTAGTCCATCCCCATCCTTGTCTAGTCGCCATCCCTTCAATGCCATCTCTCGTCATGCCATTCCCTCATCCTCGTCCATGGCCCATCCCCATCCCTATCTCTCACCAATCGCTTATGCCATTCCCATCGCTCGTAGGTCCATCCGCATCATCATCCCCCATACCTTGTCATGCTGCCATCCCCATCCTTGTCATGCATGCCATCCCACCTGTCATCTTGCCCCCATTCCCCATCCTTTCGTCATCCACCCCATCCTCTCATGCCATCCCCATCCCTTGTTCTCATCCCCATCCGTCGTGCCATCCCCATCCTTGTCATGCTGCCATCACCCTCCATCTGTCATGCCATCCCCATCCTCGTCATGCCATCCCCATCCCTGTCATGCCATCCCCCATCCTTGTCGCAGCCATCCCCATCCTCGTCATGCATCCCCTTCATGTACCCCTTACTCCCCCACCTTGTCATCGATCCTCCTTATTGCACCCATTGTCCTTGTGCCTCCATTTGTTTGCCATCCCTTAACCTCGTCATGCCATTCCTCTCCGCATCATCCTTGTCATGTGCCATCCCTCCTTGTCATTGGCTGCCATCCCCATCCTATTGTAGTGACGCGTTCACAGTCCTTTTCCCACCGGTTCCCCTTCGTCTCCATTTTGTCCGTCGATCCAGTGACAGCACAACGAGTGTATCGACACAAGTCTCCAAGTGAGTGGTCCACGCTGCTGTTCGGCTGTTTCCACTCGGATTCGATCTTTTTTATTCTCGATGCACGGTCGAGGCTCATGGAGGAGCGATTTCGGAGAGAATCGGACGCCACAACGACATCCTCAACAACAAAATAGGAACCAACAACAAAACAGAAACACATTTGGTAATCCTCGGACAAACAGGTTCAACATGAGGGTTTGTCGGAGTCGTTAGGAAACATTAGAATGTGAAGAAAAGGCGCGAAGTTGTTGCCAATGACAACACAATGGTAAAAAAAA
>CM068953.1:2810650-2833236 GCA_035128595.1 Eptatretus atami
AGGATCTAAAAAAAGTCCACAAGAACAAGCAGAAGAACAACCACGTGAGTAAGACTTAGGGATCCTCCACGAGGATCTAAAAACACGTGGTGAAAATCTTCGGGTTCACAGACGGGTGGCACCCTCTCCTGTGGAAACATGAATTGAGATCTAACCTAAACCTGGAGAGAACCACCTGGTGTTTGCAGGAGAGCCTGACTGGGGGAACCACCATCGGGTTCACAGACGAGTGGCACCCTCTCCTGTGGAAACAAGAATTGAGACCGAACCCTAAACCTGGAGAGAGCCACCTGGTGTTTGCAGGAGAGCCTGACTGGGGGAACCACCATCGGGTTCACCCTGTAACGAAACCTTCCCTTAATGTTGGATTCCCACTGGGATTACCATGTTTTTTTTCAATCGGAACCTTGACCAGACTCACTACTTCTGTCTGGCCCAAGGGGTTTGGGGTAACACTCCTGTGTTTGAGGGCATGCCTCGTTTCCCCCAATGCCCACATGAGCTGGGATCCAACGCAGGTTGACCACCATCCCCCTCCAATTGGCAATGTTGATCAGATGCCATACCTCATGAACAAAGTCGGATCTGCATCCATCGTGTCGGGATTCCAATGCCTTGAGAGTGGAAAGGGAATCAGAAAAGATCACGGCACCGAGTGGATTAAAATCAATGATCCATTCGAGTGATAATACGATGGCAAAGAGTTCAGCAGAGGACGCTGATAGGTGATCGGAAAATGTCATTGCCTTGGTCACCTTCACATCAGGGATGCATGTTGCTGCAGATGTTCGCCCGAGGGAAGGGACTTTGGAGCCACCTATATGGACGTGGAGAGACCGGCTCCACACCGAGTGGATGTACTCGAGTGCCCGGTTACACGACAATGAAGGGATGTCCTTTTCGGTTTTCCCCCATAAGTCCAGATGGATTTGAGGCGTGATCAGAGTCTTGATGTTGGTTTAATGGTTAGGGTGGTGGGCTTGAGATCCTAGGATCCTAAGTTCAAATCCCACTCTTCTGTTGAATTAATACCAAGTGGGGTTGACTCTGCATGTCATCCTTCCGAGGTCAGCAAAATGAGTGCCAGCTTGCTGGTATCCTGTGTCGGAGTGGCGACCCACCCAGGATTGTGCCCAATAGACAAGGAGACTGCTTAGGCAGCATCAACGCTCTGCACATAGTATGGTCCCAATGGAATGGAAGAGTCCAGAGCGGCCAAATTGGAACTGTTTTGACAGGGTTTACGGGAATTGAGTCCAGACCCATTTGTTGGGCTTCCATAGGGCTGTTCGACCGTAGGGAGGAGAGTTTGGGTTTTTTACCCTGCCTATAGTATTGCCAACAATCTATAAAAACGGCTTTAACTGGGTGGTTGCCCCCGAAGATATAGTTTTGGCTCAAATTTCAGCTGAGACACTTCACAGTGGAGGAACAGGTTCATCTCACCTGCCTCTACCAGCAGGGCAGAGACTGGCGTGGCAGCAAAAGCACCCGAACAGACACGGAGGGCATCACACACCAATTGAACGTGATCTGAGCACATCAGACACCATTTTGTCGATCTGAGCGCGTCAGACACATTATGTGGATCTGAGCACATCGACACCATTACGTCGATCTGAGCACATCTGACACCATTTTGTCGATCTGAGCGCATCAGACACCATTATGTCGATCTGAGCGCATCAGATACCATTATGTGGATCTGAGCGCATCAGACACCATTTATGTGGATCTGAGTGCATCAGACACCATTATGTGGATCTGAGCGCATCAGACGACATATGTGGATCTGAGCGCATCAGACGCATTATGTGGATCTGAGCGCATAAGACACCATTTATGTGGGATCTGAGCGCATCAAGACGCCATTATGTGGATCTGAGCGCATCAGACACCATTTATGTGGATCTGAGTGCATCAGACACCATTATGTGGATCTGAGCGCATCAGACGACATTATATGGATCTGAGTGCATCAGACACCATTATGTGGATCTGAGTGCATCAGACACCATTATGTGGATCTGAGCGCATCAGACGACATTATTTGGATCTGAGCGCATCAGACACCATTTATATGGATCTGAGTGCATCAGACACCATTTTGTGGATCTGAGCGCATCAGACACCATTATGTGGATCTGAGCGCATCAGACACCATTGTGTGGATCTGAGCGCATCAGGCACCATTGTGTGGATCTGAGCGCATCAGACACCATATTGTGGATCTGAGGCATCAGACACCATTATGTGGATCTGAGCGCATCAGACACCATTTATGTGGATCTGAGGGCATCAGACACCATTTATGTGGATCTGAGCGCATCAGACACCATTATGTGGATCTGAGTGCATCAGACACCATTTATGACGATCTGAGCGCATCAGAAACCATTATGTCGACGTGAGCACATGAGACACCATACGTCGATCTGAGCGCATCAGACACCATCATGTCGATCTGAGTGCATCAGACACCATTATGTCGAACTGAGCGCTTCAGACACCATTATGTGATCTGAGCGCATCAGCACCATTATGTGGATCTGAGCGCATCAGACACCATTATGTGGATCGGAGCGCATCAGACACCATTATGTCGACCTGAGTGCATCAGACACCATTATGTCGACCTGAGCGCTTCAGACACCATTATGTCGATCTGAGCGCATCAGGCACCATTATGTGGATCTGAGCGCATCAGACACCATTATGTCGATCTGAGCGCATCAGACACCATTTGTCGATCTGAGCGCATCAGACACCATTTTGTCGATCTGAGTGCATCAGACACCATTTATGTGGATCAGAGCGCATCAGAACCATTTTGTCGATCTGAGCGCATCAGACACCATTATGTGGATCTGAGCGCATAGACACCATTATGTGGATCTGAGCGCATGAGACACCATTATGTCGCTCTGAGCGCATCAGACACCATTTATGTGGATCTGAGCGCATCAGACACTATTTATGTGGATCTGAGCGCACCAGACACCATTTATGTGGATCTGAGCGCATCAGACACCATTTATGTGGATCGGAGCGCACAGCACCATTACTTCGATCTGAGCGCATCAACACCATTTATGTGGATCTGAGCATATCAGACACCATTTTGTCGAGCTGAGCACATCAGACACCATTATGTCGATCTGAGCGCATCAGACACCATTATGTGATCTGAGCGCATCAGACACCATTATGTGAATCGGAGCGCATCAGACACCATTATGTCGATCTAGCGCATGAGACACCATTTATGTGATCTGAGCGCATCAGACACCATTTTGTGGATCTGAGCGCATCAGACACCATTATGTCGATCTGAGCGCATCGGAGACCATTTATGTGGATCTGACGCATCGGACACCATTATGTCGATCTGAGCGCATCAGACACCATTTTTGTGGATCTGAGCGCATCAGACACCATTTTGTGGATCTGAGCGCATCGACACCATTATTCCATCTGAGCACATCGGACACACACTTTATGTGGATCTGAGCGCATCAGACACCATTATGTCGATCTGAGCGCATCAGACACCATTTTTGTGGATCTGAGCATCAGACACCATTATGAATCTGAGCGCATCAGACACCATTATGTCGATCTGAGCAATCAGACACCATTTATGTAGATCTGAGGCATCAGACACCATTATGTCGATCTGAGCACATCAGACACCATTTATGTGGATCTGAGCGCATCAGACACATTTGTGGATCTGAGTGCATCAGACGCCATTATGTCGATCTGAGCGCATCGGACACCATTACGTGCATCTGAGCGCATTGGACACCATTATGTCGATCTGAGCGCATCAGACACCATTATGTCGATCTGAGCGCATCGGACACCATTACGTCGATCTGAGCACATCAGACACCATTATGTCGATCTGAGCGCATCGGACACCATTTTTGTGGATCTGAGCGCATCAGATACCATTATGTCGATCTGAGCGCATCAGACACCATTATGTCGATCTGAGCGCATCAGACACCATTTATTTGCATCTGAGCGCATCAGACACCATTTTGTGGATCTGAGCGCATCACACACCATTATGTCGATCTGAGTGCATCGACACCATTTATGTCAATCTGAGCGCATCAGAAACCATTTTGCCGATGTGAGCACATCAGACACCATTGCGTCGATCTGAGCGCATCAGACACCATTATGTGATCTGAGCGCATCAGACACCATTTATGTGGATCTGAGCGCATCAGACACAATTACGTCGATCTGAACGCATCAGACACCATTATGTGGATCTGAGCGCATCAGACACCATTATATGGATCTGAGCGCATCGGACACCATTATGTCGATCTGAGCGCATCAGACACCATTATGTGGATCTGAGCGCATCAGACACCATTATGTGGATCTGAGCGCATCAGACACCATTACGTGGATCTGATCGTATCAGACACCATTTATGTGGATCTGATCTATCAGACACCATTTGTCGATCTGAGCGCATCAGACACCATTATGTCGATCTGAGCGCTTCAGACACCATTATGTCGATCTGAGCGCATCGAACACTATTATGTCGAATCTGAGCACGTCGGACACCATTATGTCGATCTGAGTGCATCGGACACCATTACGTCGATCTGAGCACATCAGACACCATTTTGTCGATCTGAGCGCATCAGGCCCCATTATGTGGATCTGAGCACATCTGGCACCATTATGTCTATCTGAGCGCATCGGACACCATTATGTCGATCTGAGCACATCAGACACCATTATGTCGATCTGAGCGCATCGGACACCATTACGTCGATCTGAGCGCATCAGATGCCCTCGCTAACATCTTGGAGAATATTTGGTTGGATTTTAAGGAAAGGTTGAATGTGATGAATTTCAATGTGAATGCTAAAGATTCAGTGTTATTGCACCATTTGCTACATTATTAGGATTGTTTATGTTTATGTTTATGTTTATGTTTATGTTTTCATTTGAGGTTTCACAATGCGCTTTTACGATCAATCTCAAAATGTAAATCAGAGTGATTGGGATGTTCACGATGCTGTGCTTGTTTACCTCCAAACACTGATTGCACCACCATTTCACATTTAGATCGTCCTCGTGTTTTGTAAGAACATTAATATATATTATATTATATTATATGATGTGATATTATATTATATAATATTGTTACGGCTACGGGTACCGAGTGTATTATGAGGGGGTTTAATCCCCGTTTATCCTCGGAAGAGCCGGACCTGGGACCATCGCTCACGATTAACTTTGTGGTATGGTGGGTTGCTTTAGAACTACGAACGTCACTCAGTTAACGAGTTCCAGTGTCCACCGTCTATTTTTTCCGTTTAACTAGAGGTCACGTGGTTTCCTGAACGGGGAGCGTGCCCTCGGCGAAGCACCAATCTTACCTCGATTCGATCTTAATTAAGGTGGGCGAGCGTTTAACCGCAGGTGCGTGCCGACTATGACAGGTCAATTAGTTTTGTAATTACCTCCCAGTCTATCTAGGTTCGGACAATGCTGGATCAATGGAAGGAAAGGACAAGCAACGGACAGGTTGGAACATCGACAAAGCAATTTATTGATAAGGAAAATAAATGAATAAAAATCAATCAAAAAATTGTTAGCAAATAAATTATAATCAATCAGGCACTGAGAGAAAAAGGGTCAAAGGGCAAGATGCTTATCTTAATGCCTTACTTAATTAAACACAGACAAGGGTACCCAGCAGATCATTCAGGGGGGAAGAGAAACCGTCTCGCTCACCAAAGAGAAGTCGTCCGTCAAACAAAAACGTCCTGAAATGAGTGAGCGTGCCTTGTCCGTTGCCAGCGCCCAGCCCCGCCGTGCACCCACCCGCGAGCAGGCTTGAACGCGAATCGACGCCAACCCCAAGAATCAGGCACGCCAAGAGCAGGTTCCGAGCAGAACGAGCACCAACGGCCCGAGTGTCACCCACCGCCAGGAGCAACCAGGAGCCACAACCGACAGACAGCTGTTAGGCGCTGTGAGGCGCTGTGAGACGCTGTGAGATGCTGTGAGACGCTGTGAGGCGCTGTGAGACGCTGAGGAGTTGTGAGGCGCTGTGAGACGCTGAGGAGCTGTGAGACGCTGTGAGACGCTGAGGCACTGTGAGACGCTGTGAGGAGCTGTGTGGCGCTGTGAGACGCTGAGGAGCTGAGGCGCTGAGGCTGTCACCAACTCATTGGCGCCGACTGACTGGAAAAGTCGTCTGACTGACTGGACTCCGACTGATTGGTAAAGTCGTCTGACTGACACCGACTCACTGACTAGTAAAGTCGTCTGACTGACTGGACTCCGACTGACTGGTAAAGCCGGCTGACTGACTGGACTCCGACTGACTGGTAAAGTCGTCTGACTGACACCGACTCGCTGACGCCAACTGACTCACAAACTTACTCGTTCGTTGTCGACTGACCCACCTACAACGGACCTCTCATCCTCTTTTTATCGGCAGCCCGTCTGGGCGGGCACAGACTCCAGCCAAATCCACCCCACCCCATTTGCGAATCGTTGCCGTGACAATCCGCACGTCCCGCGATTATTGCCGGCTTACGATGCCATGTTTGTGGTGCTGGACGAACGGCAAAAAACAGCCATTTGTCAGAATTACCGAGCGAAAATGTGAAGCGCTCATAAAACGTCAACAACAATTATCACCTCAATGTTCAGCCCGATATGAAAAAGAGCCAGTTAGCGTCCACATAGCTGCTGAACGGGGTGTCAACGTCGATGGAAAAGGCGGGTGTCGAGCCTCCGTTGGGCTAACGGCGATCTCACGTGCATGAGTGTGTCTGTCGTTAAGAGAAAAAGGAGCTTTCCATAAGACATGGAATCTATTCTTTACCCTTCTCAACGCATCACATTTAGAATCCCACCAGACATGGGGATGGGTCTATCCTGGACATGCATTTAGGGAAATAACTGTCTGAGGACCTAGATGTTTGCATGCATTCATCGGATCCGATTCTGAAATCCGTAACAATATCAAGTTCTTTAGTACCTTCAAGCTTCAAGACCATATTAAACCTTTATATTTTCATTGACAAGTTATTGAAATTGAAAATCACACCCTGACCATGCCATGTTGACTCCCAGTGTTCTTACAGATAGACCGGTGAAGGGTGAAGGGTGATTACACCACCATACGGGGTATCACGTTAGGAGTCTGTAGCTCCCTCACGAGGTTATGTTGTTACCTCCGCCACTGAAGGTGAAGGAGGTTGTGCTTTCACCCCACTCTGTTTGTTTGGTACTTGCAAAATCGAAGATGTTTCAAGTAAATTGGTTAGTCGATTGTGTTATTCTGTCTGTCTGTCTCTGTCTGTCTGTCCGTTTGCCTGTTTGTCGCCTACAGGTCACAATTTGAAACTGATCTTCACGAAACCTCACCACACGGTCGAATTTGTCATATAAAAAGAAGCCTATTGTTTTTCAGGTCAAAAGGTCAAAGGGTCAACATAGGCCCAAGATCAACAACTAAGGTGGTATTTCTAAAATCCTCAATTTTCATCCGACTGACTTGAAATTTGAAGAGGATTTTTTTAGGTCACTGAATTCAAGTAGCCATTTATTTTTGAGGTCAACATTGACGAAAAGGTCAACATAGGCCCAAGGTCAACAACTAAGGTTGTATTTCTAAAATCCTCAATTTTCATCCGATTGACTTGAAATTTGAAGAGGATTTATATTTCAGGTCACTGAATTCAACCACCAATTATTTTTGAGGTCAACATCGGCCAAAAGGTCAACATAGGCCCAAAGTCAACAACTAAAGGTGATATTTCTAAAATCCTCAATTTTCATCTAATTGACTTGAAATTTCAAGAGGATTTATATTTCAGGTCGATGAATTCAACCACCAATTATTTTTGAGGTCAACATCGGCCAAAAGGACAACGTAGGCCAGATTTCTAAAATTGTCAATTTTCATCCGATTTACGTGAAATTTGAAAAGGAGTTGCAAATTTGGTCATTGAATTCAACCAGCAATTATTTATGAGATCAAATTTGTTTTACGAATTTTGCAAGAATCGTGCTCTGCATGACGTCGTCCTCTTGTTCTGTCTGTTTGCCTGTCTGTGTGCACGATATCTCAAAAAGTTGTGGACGGATTCGGATGAAACTTGATGGACATGTTAGGTGGAAGAATTCATTCAATTTTGGTGAAGATCCGAATCGGGATCCGGATATATATGATAATTTTTAAAGTAATTCTTCACCATTGAGATATCGGGCCAAAAACGATATCTAGAATGATATTTCAAAAATGTATTGGGCGTGATATGTTCTCGTGGATCAGGCATTGTATGGCGGAGGTGTGCGCTCCACCGAGTGCCCTTCTAGTTTCTCCTGTTCTGTTTTCTTTGTACACAATAATTAAGTGACTGCTGCAGTTCAATTGTAATTATGAAAGTTAAATAAAATCTGCAGGTGATTCAGTAATTAGTTGGTTTCGACTGAACTATAAGCATGAACATGTGAACAAAGTTTCAGAGGTTTGTATGCTGCATGGTGTGACGTCATTATTTAGTTATTAATGTCAACCAGATGAAGGAAATCTATTATTCTTTCCGTCGCTTGATCAGCAGATGGACATGACCCTTTGGATGTCCACGATGATGGTATAGAAGGAGTTTCTGAGTTAAAGTGATTGATACCAAGTGGGAATGGAGTGCAAGGTTGGAGTGTTAGTTGGTCGGTAAAGTAATTGGAGTGTTAGTTGGTTGTTGGTAAAGTGAAGTAAACTAAAGTCAAGTAAACAAAAGGATGAACTTTCTGGGGATTCAGAGTTTCATGTTTAAACATGGCGATAATGTTTTGGCTCTTTTTATTTGTCAGTCTCTTATCCAAATTCGTTTTCTCACTTTGATTTGTGCACCTTTGGTAACTTGTCAAAAGAAAATGTATTCATGAAGCTACAAACACCCAGGAAGGTTACACAATGGGTAATTCGCACAGCTCGTCTCCCCCAGTTTGTACACACCCCCTCTCCTCTAATTGTACACACCCTCTCCCCTAATTGTACACCTCCTCTCCCCTAATTGTACACACCCTCTCCCCTAATTGTACACACCCCCTCCCCTAATTGTACAACCCTCTCTCCCACTAATTGTACACACCCTCGTCCCTAATTGTAACCCCCTCTCCCCTAATTGTAACCCCCTCTCCCCTAATTGTACACCCCCTCCCCTAACTGTACACCCCTCTCCCCTAACTGTACACCCCCTCTCCCCTAATTCTAACACCCCCTCTCCCCTAATTGTACACCCCCTCTCCCCTAACTGTACACCCTCTCCCCTAACTGTACACCCCCCTCTCCCCTAATGTACACCCTCTCCCCTAACTGTACACGCCCCTGTCCCCTAATTGTACACAACCCTCTCCCCTAATTGTACACCCCTCTCCCTAATTGTACACACCCTCTCCCTAATTGTACACAACCTCTCTCCCCTAATTGTACACACCCTCTCCCTAATTGTAACCCCCTCTCCCCTAATTGTACACACCCTCTCCCCTAATTGTAACCCCCTCTCCCCTAATTGTACACACCCTCTCCCTAATTGTAATACACACCCTCCTCCCCTAATGTACACACCCCTCCCCTAATTGTACACACCCTCTCTCCCCTAATTGTAACACACCCCTCCCTAATTGTAAACCCCCTCCCCCCTAATTGTACACACCCTCTCCCCTAATTGTAACCCCCTCTCCCCTAATTGTACACACCCTCTCCCCTAATTGTACACCCCTCTCCCCTAATTGTAACCCCCTCTCCCCTAATTGTAACCCCCTCTCCCCTAATTGTAGACACCCCTCTCCCCTAATTGTACACACCCTCTCCCCTAATGTACACACCCTCTCCCCTAATTGTACACACCCTCTCCCCTAATTGTACACACCCCTCCCCTAATTGTACACACCCTCTCTCCCCTAATTGTACACACCCTCTCCCCTAATTGTACACCCCCTCTCCCTAATTACACACCTCTCCCCTAATTGTAACACCCTCTCCCTAATTGTACACACCCTCTCCCCTAATTGTAACACCCTCTCCCCTAATTGTACACACCCTCTCCCCTAATTGTAACACCCTCTCCCCTAATTGTACACACCCTCTCCCCTAATTGTACACACCCCTCCCCCTAATTGTCACACCCCCTCCCCTAATTGTACACACCCTCTCTCCCCTATTGTAACACCCTCTCCCCTAATTGTAACCCCCCTCCCTAATTGTACACACCCTCTCCCCTAATTGTAACACTCTCTCCCCTAATTGTACACCCCCTCTCCCCTAATTGTACACACCCCCTCCCCTTATGTACACCCCTCTCCCCTAATTGTAACACCCCCTCTCCCTTAAACATCTCCCCCTCGCTAATTGTACACACCCTCTCTCCCCTAATTGTACACACCCTCTCCCTAATTGTACACACCCCTCCCCTAATTGTACACACCCTCTCCCTAATTGTACAACACCCCTCTCCCCTAATTGTAACACACCCTCTCCCTAATTGTACACCCCTCTCCCCTAATTGTACACACCCTCTCCCCTAATTGTACACACCCTCTCCCCTAATTGTACACACCCTCTCCCCTAATTGTACACACCCTCTCCCCTAATTGTACACCCCCTCCCCTAATTGTCACACCCTCTCCCCAATTGTACACACCCCTCCCCTTTGTACACACCCTCCCCTAATTGTACACACCCCATGATTGATTGTTTGGTGTTCATGGTACACCTATCCGACTTGTGTTCCACATTACCCGAATTACCCCAACACTCGTTTTGGATAATAATTTGCGCGAAATGCAAAGTATCGACACAGTTTGTCCGCCGACACCTGTACAATGTACATCCATACATGGTCACCTTGATGGACGTGCAAGTGGGGTCACGTTTCGATGTTTTATTTAAATACTTCAAGTTCAAGTGACGTGGACGAGTCCATGGTAAAATCCAGGCTTCCAATGTATATACAGGTATATATATATATATAATTTAACCCTATTACATGAGGAAGAGGAGGAGGGAGGAGAGGGGAGGAGGAGGAGGAGAGGAGGAGGGAAGGAGGAGGAGGAGGAGGAGGAGAGGAGGAAGGAAGAGAGAGGAAGAACAAGAATGAGAGAAAAAGAAGGAGAGGATGAAGAGAATGAGAGGCAGAAGAATCAGAGAAGAAGAAGAAGAAAGAGAGGAAGAAGAATAAGAATGAGAGGCGAAGAAGAGAGGAGGAAGGAGAGGAGGAAGAGAGAGGAAGGAAAGAAGAATGAGAGGAAGAAGAAGAAGGAAAATGGAAGAGAAGAAGAAGAAGAATGAGAGGGAGAAGAATGAATGAGAGAAGAAGAAGAATGAGAGGGAGAAGAAGAAGAATGAGAGGGAGAAGAATAAGAAGAAGAGGGAGAGGAAGAAGGAGAGGAAGAAGAAGGAGAAGGAGAAGGAGAAGGAGAAGGAAGGGCGCGAGTTGGTTTCACGTTCAAGTCCAATGTTTTGTTTTGGTTCCACAAAAAGGACCGTTTTCTTCACACAATTTGTTCTCCCCTGTGGGACGTGGAGCATCGTGGTTTATCTTGTCGCGTCACCGCGGACTTCATCATTTTTGGTAAACAATTGCACAAAGTTATTATTCAGTCATTTTGGTCTATCGACCTGGAACATATAATAAGGAAACATCCCAATTTTGTGTTCAAGAAACAAATCGTTCGTATGAGATCGATTCGCCTTTGTTGCAAATAAATATCAGAAAACTCTTTTTTTGAATCGTGAACGATGAAGGATAAATTATTCAATCGGGAATGTGAAGAATATTTTCCTCTTTCTTTCTCTTCAGAATCACTTTACCTCACTTGGTTTCGTCCGGCGTTTCGACCAATGGGAGCTCGAGATAAACGGATTCTCGACACCGATTGGTTGTTCATACAATCGCTCTGTGGAGTTTTCCTTTTTCCTGATTGGTTGTTGATTTCCGCGCCAAGTGTTCGTCATTTTAAACACGTCACACAGAGGGTCGGGACAGAGCGCTGTGTGAGGATCTCACTTTTGATGGAGCTCCTTTGTTAGGCTAAATAAATAAATAAATAAATAAACTCAAGAGTTTTAGGCCTGAAATCTGTTGGTTGAACGAGGCCGCGCGATTCAACGACGACGTTGAGCGTTCATTTCGCGGCTTCGTCACCAAACTACAGGTGACCTTTCCTTGTTCTGTGTAACATTTCGGCCGCGAGAATGGCGGTTAACTCCACCGAGGTGATGATTCTAACGGAAGATGTGGAGAATCGTGTCGACCATGGCTTGGGATTGGAGGAGCATTGCCGGGGACCGCGTGGGCCCGGGAATTCACCACGAGTCACCAGGTCGGCCTTGTCCCCTCTCATGAACGGGGCCCCGGGTGTGGGGACATCGCCCTCTTCGAAAAGGTACAAATCCATTACACACTGAGAAGGTTTTCATGTTCAATTAGGGTGTTCGATTTATCACCAGGCATGGCGAATGGTCACCATGATGTGGGCTCACCCCCTCCCCCGGCTCCACCCCCTAACCCCGGCTCACCCCTCACCCCTCCCCGGCTCCACCCTCTCCCTCCTCACCTCCTCCCCCGGCTCACCCCTCCCCCTCCCCCGGCTCACCTCCTCACCCTCCCCGGCTCACCCTCACCCCTCCCCCGGCTCACCCTCTCCCCCTCCTCACCCCTCCCCTGGCTCACCCCTCACCTCTCCCCTGGCTCCCCTCTCCCCCTCCTCACCCCCTCCCCCGGCTCACCCCCTAACCCGGCTCACCCCCTCCCCGGCTCACACCCTCCCCCGGCTCACCCCCTAATCCGGCTCACCCCCTACCCCGGCTCATCCCCTAACCCGGCTCACCCCCCTCTCCCGGCTCACCCCCCTCTCCCGGCTCACCCCCTCTCCCGGCTCACCCCCTAACCCGGCTCACCCCTAACCCGGCTCACCCCCCTCCCCCGGCTCACCCCCCTCCCCCGGCTCATCCCCTAACCGGCTCATCCCCTAACCCGGCTCACCCCCTCCCCCGGCTCACCCCCTAACTCGGCTCACCCCCTAACTCGGCTCACCCCCCCTCCCCCGGCTCACCCCCCTGCCCCCGGCTCACCCCCCCCCCTCTCCCGGCTCATCCCCTAACCCGCTCATCCCCTAACCCGGCTCATCCCTAACCCGGCTCACCCCTAACCCGGCTCACCCCCTAACCCGGCTCACCCCCTAACCCGCTCACCCCCTAACCCGGCTCACCCCCCCTTGTGTTATTTTTTTTGCCAGAAATACGGTCCAGCACCAGCAGAGTTCAATGGATTGTGGATCTGACAGTGCTTGTGCGGAGCTCCGTGGAGGTGAGTTTAAAGGGACACATGGGTAGTTGTCAAGGCAGGTTTTGTTGGGTGGTTTCCGTTGCTTTTTCGTGATTCATTTCTAACGAGCGCCCTCTGTGTTTTCGCCAGAAGCACTCTCTTTTTTATCGCCTTGCAGCCACCTGGAGAGCCAAGGAGTCAAAAGGTACAAAAAGTAGTTCTTTTTGGTACAAAAGGTACAAAAAAATAACACGAGGCCCTCCTTTTTTGGTGGAAATAAAACGGGGTCCTCTCTTTTTGGGGGGAAATAACACGGGGTCATCTCTTTTTATGGGTGGAAATAACACGGGGTCATCTCTTTTTTTTGGCGGAAATAACACGAGGCCCTCTCCTTTTTTGGGCGGAAATAACACGGTGTCATCTCTTTTTTTTTGGCGGAAATAACACGAGGCCCTCTCCTTTTTTGGGGGGAAATAACACGGGTCATCTTTTTTGGGGTGGAAATAACACGGGGTCCTCTCTTTTTTTGGCGCGAAATAACACGGGGTCCTCTCTTTTTTGGGCTGTAATAACATGGGGTCCTCTCTTTTTTGGGCTGTCATAACATGGGGTCCTCTCTTTTTTGGGCTGTCATAACATGGGGTCCTCTCTTTTTTGGGCTGTCATAACATGGGGTCCTCTCTTTTTTGGCTGTCATAACATGGGGTCCTCTCTTTTTTGGGCGGAAAAATAACACGGTGTCATCTCTTTTTTGGTGGAATATCACGGGTCCTCTCTTTTTTGGGCGGAAATAACACGGGGTCCTCTCTTTTTTGGGCTGTCATAACATGGGGTCCTCTCTTTTTTTGGGCGGAAATAACAGGGGGTCCTTCTGTTTTGTGTGGAAATAAACAGGGGTCCTCTCCTGTTTTGTGTGGAAATAAACACCGGGGTCTCTTTTTTGGGCGGAAATAACAGGGGTTCTCTCCTGTTTTGTGCGGAAATAAACAGGGGTCCTCTCCTGTTTTGTGCGAGAAATAACATGGGTCCTCCTGTTTTGTTGTGGAAATAACAGGGGGTCCACTCCTGTTTTGTGCAGAAATAACATGGGGTCCTCTCCTGTTTTGTGTGGAAATAACACGGGGTCCTCTCCTGTTTTGTGCGGATATAACACGGGGTTCTCTCCTGTTTTGGCGGAAATAACATGGGTCCTCTCCTGTTTTGTGCGGAAATAACATGGGGTCCTCTCCTGTTTTGTGTGAAATAACAGCGGGTCTTCTCCTGTTTTGTGTGGAAATAACACGGGGTCCTCTCCTGTTTTGTCGGAAATAACACGGGGTCCTCTCTGTTTTGTGTGGAAATAACACGGCTCCTCTCCTGTTTTGTGCGGAAATAACACGGGCTCCTCTCGCTGTTTTGTGCGGAAATAACACGGGGTCCTCTCCTGTTTTGGGCGGAAATAACACGGGGTCCTCTCCTGTTTTGTGCGGAAATAACACGGGTGTCCTCTCCTGTTTTGTGCGGAAATAACACGGGCTCCTCTCCTGTTTTGTGCGGAAATAACACGGGCTCCTCTCCTGTTTTGGGTGGAAATAACACGGGTCCTCTCCTGTTTTGGGTGGAAATAACACTGAGCCCTCTCCCTTTTTTGTGCCCAAACCACTCAACAGATCATTCTGAAATTTTCGGAGATTGTCACCAACCCTGCGACGGTCCCACATTGAAGTTTCGTAAAATTTCGTCGACCAAAAAGGTCTACTTCGGTCAATAGGCCAATTTGAGCCAAATTTTCTAAAATCCTCAAATTTCATCTGATTGACTTAAAATTTGAACAGGATTTACATATCAGGTCAATTAATTCAACCATCTCTTACTTTTGAGGTTAACATTGGTCAAAAGGTCAATATTGGCAATAGGGTGAACCCAACATCGGCCAAATTTTTTAATTGCTTCTAAAATTGTGAATTTTCATCCGATTGACTTGATTTGATAAGCATTTGCATATCAGGTCGCTGAATTGTTTAATTTTTTGACATGGTTTCTTCGTTTTTAGGTCATCTCGGTAGAGATTACCTAATAAAGCCGGACCAAATGTCCGTCCGTCCGTACGTCCGTCAATTTTTCTTTCCGATCTTGATGAAACTTAGTATGTAGGTAGAGGTCGATGAGTATTGCACAACGATATAACTTTTGTCCGGGTTCAAGGTCAGGGTCAAGGTCACGAGGTCACGTAAGTTATAAAATCGCCATTTTCAAAACCATATCTAGTCTGCCATTCTACAAGATATTCGGCAACTGTTTATTGATTATGATAGTAAAAAATATTATCTTGTATCTAACCGGACAGATTTTTGAATTTCCTTCCCGTTTGATCGTCACGTGATCTGGAAGATGGTCAAAAACGCCGATGCGATTCGCAAAGAAGGAAGGAAGGAGAAATGAAATATAAATATAAAACACATTTTTAGCCTTTTATATTTATAAATTTTCCACCGAAGGTGCAAAAGTTTCAAAACCCGAAATGTAAACGTCGGCATTTATTTTCAAATATAATTTTCGTGCGTCGCGCCTAAAATGCCGAGTCATCTTTAACCAAACTGCGCAGTTCGAGCTGCGCAGTTCGAGCTGCGCAGTCGATCTGCGCAGTAGAACTGCACAGTAGTCTTCGGTCACAACTGAACATTGAGAACTTGTGGTATTATAGAGATGACCGTCACCCCCACACGGGGGTAATTTTTTATTATTATTTTTTGAATAAGGATCACTTGGCTGTGCCTGGATGGGTTTGAGGGTAGAGGAGTAGCAGCTGAAATGTGAATCTTATCCAGGTTCCTCCTGATGAATTCATCTTTGCTTTTTGCTTGTTCGGGTTCCTTCTGATTACTCCAATGCAGGACCATTCCTATTTGGTCTTCCATTTGATCTGAATTTGATTTATTTTTAACCCATTCTGAATTCAATTGAATAATAAAAAAGAAAATGTCATGGGTCAGGGTCAGGTGTCCTATCAAAGCGGGGTTCCATCAAAGCGGGACGTCTTGGTACCCGGTCATCACTGCCAGCAGTTCCAATTATGTTTCTTATTAATTACGTGGCACACAAAACGACACAAACACCACACAAAACAAGCCCTGGCGAGGGTCTGCAATATCCGATTGCTCTTTTTTTTCAGCCTTGGAATTCTTCCACAGAAACCTGCTTTCTCTCTTATGCACAGGTTCATCCCATCTCATGTTCAATTAACATGATTACCCCTGTTAACCCCACACGAAACCCTCCTCTTTCCAATTTTCCCATTTTCCCTCCTTGGAGTTTCCTTCTGTGTCCATCTTGTCCACCTCATGCATGTGTGTTTTGCATGTTACGTTCTGATCCATTCAGTGTAATAAATCTTCCATGAGCCTCGACTATGTATACAAAATCTAAAAAAGTTGAATTGTATACTTGAACACCGTAGAACACAAATTGTCTTTTTGGCACTTTCAAAACCCTTCCGGTTAGCACGACTTGGACAAAATATTACGGCATTTTTACATCATCTCGACCAATCAAATTTGCTGCTCACAGACCCCGCCCATGTCATTTTTTTTCTTTTCTCAAGACTGTGTGGGGTAAAGTGTTCCATGAACTCTTTAGTTGTATACAGAGTTGAAGCTCATGTTACTTTAAAAAAAATCAAATCATCCAAATACATAAACTTCAGATTGTACCACATGGGATCAAGTTCAGAGAAACCTTCAAGTGCCTTTGAACCTTGAGCGCAATCATTGCTCATCCTCTTTATCCGCACCCTCTCGCCCCTTCCCCCTCCCTTCCCCATTTGTGAAATTCTGGATTTGTTCTTGGATAAATCTGCTCGCGGTTGTGCATTTTTGGATATGTTTTTTGAGGCCTAAATGCACCCTTCATTGCTCCGAGAGAGTCACACTGATGAGACATTAATCGATGTGCAGATTTTATCATTGGACATTATGGATTAACGGTGCTTCAGAGGAAGTGTTCGCAGACATTGATTAAGAGATGGTATTCGTTCTGCTGCAGCCTCGCTGCAACAGATGTCTCAGGCATCAAAGTCCGTTGTTCCTTTGTGTCTGCTGACAAAGAACGTTACCCATTGGTCTGCATCTCAATAGGCCGTCTGTTTCTTTGTTGGCAATGGAGGCTTGGTATGAGCATCTGTGCCTGATCGATTGTATGCCGCTCTCTACTTAGGTTGAAAAAGTCGCTGTCCAGGTCGGGAATCCAAGCTGAGAGGTATGATTTGTGTTGTGCCAAATTAATGTCAACTTCATCCTACTGTGTTCAATAAGGTGTGTTTGTGTGTGTCATAGAAATTTTTTCAAACAAAAACAGCACTGAAGTGAATCATCTCCACCAAATTTTGCATACGTGTTGGTAATACCCAGGGGTCAGAGCATGGGCACCCCCCCCCCTCGCGCTGCACGATGAGGTGGGGAGGAGAGATGCACCTCCCCCTCCCATTAAGATTTTCAATTTCCAGACCGGTGAGGGGGGGGGGGGATTGTTATCCATGACACAAAAATATTTGCCCCACTGTCCCCATTACTCTACCCCTCCCCCATGCTGCTCTCAAAGGAAGTGGGTGCTTCTCGTTGAACAAAAACACCTTTAGGGTAACACACATGCATGTGCTCTGGGTGGCATTTAATTTAGAATGTTTTAACCACACCAATTTCTTGTTGAGGATGGTCTGATTGAGGTTTATTGGTTTCCTTTATACCCAAAGGTAAAATACACCACAAATGTTTTTGTTTATTTTTCTTCTGAGGTGTAATAATTGCAATGCTCAAGACAAACGTTTTGTGTAAAGCTGGAGACGTTGATCTTGGAACAAGATCATTAAACATTTGGAAAAATGTGAAACTTCAAAATGCCGTTTGACCTTTGCAGAAATTGCTCCAACAAAATGGCGATTTTCGTACTTTTACCTGGTGCCGTTGATTTATCTTCCGTACAGTGTGAATGCCACTTACTTATGTAATCTATTATGTTTATTATAATTGTGATTAAGACTAATTAATGCCTCGAATCATTTGGTGGGTATAACCTCGGGATACTGGTTGCAGTGAAATGTAATTGAGATTTCAGGAAAATAAAATGTTTCACCAGATGTTGTATCAAGTGATCAGTTTAAGCCCCTCTTTGGAGGTTTACCTTTGATTAGCCCAATAGGTAGGCATGATCCCTGATCGCAGAAACTATCTATATATTAATACTGAAGGACCAATTTTGTGCTCCTCCTAGCGGTCGCATCACGTTTTTCTCGGAACTGTGACGTGGACTGAAAGAGACTTCGTACCTGTAAGAGTGCATCGCACATAGTGGCCATAGTCAACTTTCAAATCTGAAACAGAATAAACACTTTTCGTTTTACATTCGTTTACATGGCGACGTGTGACGTCACCGCTGAGAGGCCTCATGACGTCATGACATCATCGGTCATTCGGTGACGTCATTACGTCTGCCGTCGACAGACCGTTACTGCTAGAGCGGTGTAATTCCACTCCTCGAAAATAGCGTCTGCAATGCAAAACCCTCTTCTGCACATGCTGACTACCTCAGAATGTGAATTTGACACAAAAAATGTAACAAGAAACAATGTATCTTCTATATATTATTATAATACTGAAGGACCAATTTTGTGCTCCTCCTCGCGGTCGCGTCACGTTTTTCTCGGTACTGTGACCTGGACTGAAAGAAACTTCGTACCTGTAAGATAGTCCATGAGCCAAGACCCGAATTTTGGGATATCGGTACCACCCGGGGTGACTAATTCTCTTAGGTGTTTTTAGCTTGCTACATGTCTCTAGTTTATGTTTTGATATGATAGCCCTTGCACACTGGTAGCTTAATGGTCGTTATCACTTCTTGAATAGACAACCCTACCGAAAATTCAGAAAAATTTTAAAATGTCAAATTTGGGGACAGGAATGCCTAAATGTCACTAAAATGAATATAGTAATTGTCACATTTAATACAAGTCCTGTAAATACACACTAAGCATGCCATGGGCTTGTACTTACTATTATGGCAAATTACTCCTCCTCAATATCATCTACGTCAGACTCGGAATCTGACTGTTGTGCTACCGGCTCTTCTTCAATAGCCTTGTTCTGGCATGTCTGTAACCTGCACATGTCCGTACACTTCAGGCCATTGCTGAGGCAAGTGCACTTAGGGAGTTCGCATGACCGCACACACTTGCAGGACAGTAGCTGCATAACAGCATCTGGTGCTGGTGAGCCTCGCATCCAGTTGACAGCAAGCTTGCCGTCCTCATCTGTCATCCAGCCGCAGTCTGTTGGGTTCGCAAACAATGGCTGGCTCTGCAGACTTCTCCTCCAGATCGCAGCCTGGTAGTTTGCACGTGGTGCATGCATGAAGAGGCAGTCCTCACAAGGAGGGAGTTGACTTGACTCCACCTCTCCACGTCTCGCACAGAACAGCTCATACCGAAGCTTGTTCACCTCAGTTTGTGGGTAGATGGCAGGTACATGTGGCAGGTGATTTCCTGTAGCTTCTCAAATAGTTCAGGAGACACTTCCCATGAGCGCCCAAGTTCGTGGAAAGCATCCTGGTATGTCTTGTCCATCTTCACCTGCTTGAGTGTCGTCATCTTCCCCCGGCCAGCGAATGCACTGACGGTATCACAGCCTGTAAAGGCATGCATACCAATCAATGAATCACACACGCTGCCTCCCAGTGTACGGCTCAGTGTGGTGATATCCAGGAATCTTGTCCGTTTCTTCGTCCCGCACTTCTGGAACAGGTGGGATGGGATCTTGTGGCACATGCCCAGACACAGGACCATGACATCTGTATCCTCTGCAGTGATGATGACAGACTTGTACCCAGATTCTGCTGCATGAAGTGCATGGAGAAGGAGGCGTGTGTCTGCTTCTTCTTGACTTGACTTTAGCTCAGGAGCCTCTTCCCACTGCTCTTGGTGATCTTGAAGCAGAGCTGCTCACATGTGACATCAGCTCCTTGCCCTCGAGCTTGTCCCTGTGCTGTGGTTTTTTCCATTCTTCTACCAGGAACTTGATGAGACTTGCCTTGTTGGAGGAACTACCGAGTAACTTTCTCCACTGCTGGATGTTGTGCCAGGTTGAATGTTCTTGAAATGGATCCCTGTGCCTGCACTTCTGTTGGCTCGTTCTGCATCTTTGATGGATGTCTCCTTGTAGACGTCAAACACAACATCAATGCGCCTGCTCTTAGCACCCTCATGGACAACGTGACTCAGTGCTGTGCCTGCAAGCTGTGAAAAAGTTTTGTCGTTTCCCTTCAGTTTCTGGACCAGGCTCATCCCATCAATTATGGTAGCAGAGGGCTCGGGGATCACCTCTGCAGGAGAAACATTCCTCTCCAACTCCATTGCTAGGGCAGCCTTGTTGGTCTTGCGGAGAGACCATTACGCTGGCAAGTGCCCATGGCAAAGGCCCCAGGGGATGAGCCAAGACATCACTCATTTTGAGCTTTCTGTTCTCAGCAACAAGGATCATCTGGCCAAATAGGTTCCTGTCAGCCTTCAAGATAGCCTCCTTGGATGGCCTTGTGAGCGTGGCTTCATTCTGATGTTAGTGAACGTTCTAGTTTCGTCTTCGTCATCGTGTCATGAAACTGTATAGTTGGCGTATCGGTCTCCAGGCGTTCTTCCTTGAAGGCTTGATATGCATCCTCTCCTATTCTGTAGGCCCCTAGAAGGTCTTTGGCAACTTCTGGTGGTGCAACATTACATGAACAAACAAACAAACACATTTACATGGAAACCATTCTACATATGTTTGCTCCTTCCAATAATAAATTATCCCCAAAATATCACAAAAAAAACACCAAATATGAAATAAACCCTAAATATGGGGAAACTTGAAATATACATCAGAATAACTCTTGTAGAGAATCAAATTAGCTACAAGAGCTGTTAGAATATATTTTTCAATTTCTCCATATTTAGGGATTTATTCCAGATTTATGGGAAATACCCAAAATTAAATTTTTTTGGGTAAATCCCAAAATATGAGGAAATTTGAAAAATACCTAGGAACAACTCTGGTAGAGAATCAAATTCTACATAGGTGTCCAAAGTTTCGCGTTGATCGTGTGATTGATTTTAAAGAAAATGAGGAAAACCCCGAGCGTCACGCTGAAAATCTGTTTTTATGGGTAGCACCCCCATTGCATCACAAAATCAGACTAAGCTACCAGTGCGGGAAGGCTATCATATCTTAATGTATTTACAGTCACTCTATAAACATTTTAGTACCATTCGTGTTTAGTCACCCCAGGTGGTACCGATATCTGGCCTGGCTCATGGACTAAGAGTGCATCGCACATAGTGGCCATAGTCAACCTTCAACTCTGAAGCAGAATAAACACTTTTCGTTGAGACGGGGGCGAGGAGTGAAGAGATGGGGGCGGGGGATGAAGAGACGGGGGCAGGGATTGAAGAGGCGGGGGCAAGGTAAGCAAATTTTTGGACGGGGGTAAGCAAATTGAAAGCGGGAGACGGGGGAAATGTGGCGGGGGATGAGTCGGCGGGGGCTGGGGTGAATTATGCGGGGTTGAGTGTGAGGGGGTGGACAGGGGGGCGGGGCCCGGGGGCAAGTGGGGCGGGAATCAAGAGACGGGGGTCGGGGAGTGAAGAGGCGGGGGGCGGGGCCGGGGTAATTAAATTTTTGGGCGGGGGTAAGCAAATTGAAGGGGGGGGGGGGGTGGGAGGTGGGGGAATGGGGCAGGGGCGGGGATGAGTAGGCGGGGCAAGCACGCCCTGTCCAGTCCATGTCCCTCGATAGTGTGGGTGAGCTGGTGAGGGTGGTTGAATGAACGGAATCCGTCTGTGACGGGGTTTTGGCTAGTCTTTAATAAACCTTTCAGAAGACCATCAAATGTTCATAAATTCCCACTATGAGTATGTAATGCTTATGATTAATTTTAAAGTACTTTTATTACCCCATGGACGTGAAGGGAAAAGTGGGGTTTAACAATTTGTTCACTTCGGTCTGTCTGTCTGTCTCCTGTACACAAACATCAGTTCATGATCGAGGACCAACTTTATTTCAATTAAATAGAATATTTTGAACATGAATTGGAAAACGAACCGATAGTTTAACTGTCTATACTTCTTTACATCAACGATTTGGATAGTGGGCTGAATAGTAGGCTTTCCAAATTTGCAGATGACACACAGCTTGGAGGTAAGGTGGATAACAGAGGGGGTGGTGATCAGATTCAGGAAAGTATTGATACTTGCATAGA
>CM068953.1:2848152-2864667 GCA_035128595.1 Eptatretus atami
AATGGAATTCCATCCCCGAACGAATTCCGAACACACCCGCATACCAGCGAGTGCGCGGAGAATGCGGGAGCAGAGAGGTTGTCGCGGTGAAGCGAAGATGGCGTTGTTGTTGTAGTTGTAGATGTAGTAGCCGTAGTTGTTGTGAGTGATGTAAAAATCTTGACTATCAAAATAACTCGCAGCGCATGTACATTTATTACCCATTAAACGAGGGACGGGGACCCTAACTAAAAACACATACTTACGATATAACTGTTCTATCGGACCTGTATGTTGAGTGCTCATGGCTTTCCAGATTCGTAAACAATATACAGGCAATCTCGGGTTATGACGGTCTCGAACGTACGACGTTTCGTGGTTACGACGCACATCTCACATAAATGATTAAGAAAAAAACCAAGCGCAAAAACGTCCGAAAATTAGCCATAAAAAGTGATCGATCTTGCTTTGAGTCTAATCTGAACAGTAGAAACACCCCGACCATCCATGCCATTGGCATTTCCTACCTCTGAAAGCCTTTGTTGACTTTTTGGCAGCGAGAAAGTTCGCCCCCTGTGAGTTTTGAATTCCTCGTGTGGACCTCTTGTTTCTTCATACCGTACTCTTACCAATCAATATCTCTCTAAATATATTCTGACGTCGCAAACTCATCACTGAAGAAAGCAGGGAAACACACAAAACAGCCGCGGCGATCAGGGAAGACACTTGGAGTGTGGATTGAACTTTTTCTAGCTCAGCTGTGGTTTACCTCGCTCATTCTACGTTTTTCAAGTTTCGGTTAACAATGCAAGGTAATAAACATAAATATAAATACACATATAGATAAATAACGACGTCGATCCAAGTAAGAAGAATAACCTCTCTGCGATGAGTCAGGAAAATTAATTGACTTTCTGCAGGAAGAGGACTTTTACAGTGAGTTTTGAATCACGAAGAGTCAAACCAGTTTTGAAACCTAATGTGAATCTAAACATAGACTGGAGACTGACGACAACAACTTGATTTGGCCTGAACGCGTCATCGGGAAAACCCGCAACATCGGAAAAATCCATAAACAAGCCGCATCGTTATTTTAGCCGCAGAGGTCGAAGTTGAGGGAAAAAGTTGCGGCTAATAGTCCAATTTTATAGGTAGTGCTTTGGCTGGAAGACCACCATCAACGGCGTATCCCAATGAGCTTATGTTGATTCAGGAGAAGGCTAAAAGATTGTTTGAGGAATGAGGGGCAGAACACACTAAAAGGTGTGTTCCGACTTGTGCGGAAAATCGCGTTACGACACGTCGTAGGAACGGAACCCCGTCGTAAGTCGATGACCCCCTGTATATACATACATACATACAATGAGGAAAACGTTCTCTCCCGCCAGAAACTGTTGGATGCTCAGGGCACTGTGAGCAGGGGTGTTGTCATGGTGAAGAACCAAGGCGTTGTTCTCCACCAGATCCCTCCTCTTGTCCCGGACTGATCTCATGAGGCGCCGGAGGATCTCCTTGTACACGTATTGATTCACTGTTTGACCCTGTGATGGATATGGATATATATATATATATATATATATATATATATATATGTACACACACAGACGCACCTCCTGACTTTTATGGTGAGCATTGCCGTGGATTATCTGTGTATGTATCTACGAGGTCCGTCTAAAAAGTAATGGGACTCACTTCACAAAATTTTGCTCCAAAAAATATATTGAAATCACAGCTTGTCCCCTTCAAAATCGTTTCCCTCCAATCGCTTCAAAATCACACACTTGTCCACCCTCTTCTTCCACACTTCAATGCCCCCCGGAAGGCTTTCTTCTGGAATCCTCCAGAGCTCCGTCACGGCCCTTTTGATGGCCTCACACATCAGGAAATCGGGTCCCCTTGATCACCCCCCTTGAGCTTGGGGAAGAGGAAAAAATCACAAGGGGCCAAGTCTGGCGAATACGGGGGTTGCTCCAGAGTTGGCATGTTCCTCTCCGCCAGAAACTGTCGAATGCTCAGGGCACTGTGAGCAGGGGTGTGTCATGGTGAAGCACCCAGGCGTTGTTCTCCCACAGATCCCTCCTCTTGTCCCGGACTGATCTCATGAGGTGCCGGAGGATCTCCTTGTACACGTATTGATTCACTGTTTGACCCTGTGGTGGAAACTCGAAGTGGACGATGCCCTTAATGTCAAAAAACGTGATAAGCATCACCTTGACCTTCGACTTCGACATCCTTGCTTTCTTTGGTCTTTGTGATGCCAGACTTTTCCACTGACGACTCTGCCGTTTGGTCTCGGGATCGTATTCGAATATCCACGATTCATCGCCAGTAATGACTCTCCCGAGCAGGTCTGGATTGTCCTCTGAGGCGCTTGATGATGTCTTGACAGACAGTGACTCTGCTGTTTCTGGTCCTCGCCAACAGCTTGGGGACCATCTTTGCGCACACCTTGCGCCTTTCGAGATTTTCAGTGATGATGCTCCAGACAGTGTCCTTGTTGATGGAAAGTTCCTCAGCAATCATCCGCACCGTGAGTCGACGATCTACATGCACCATCTGCTTCACACGCTCGATGTTATCCGCCGTTCTGCTCGTTGAAGGTCTTCCAGACCGTGGATCGTCTTTAACCTCTTCCCGTCTCTCTTTGAACCTCTTGTGCCATTCAAATGCACGTGTACGTGACATCGTTTCTCTCCCGTAGACTTGCTGCAGCATTGTGAAGGATTCGGAAGGTGTTTTGCCAAGCTTGGCAAGAAACTTCAGATTGGCCCTCTGCTCACGACTCATAGCGCGACGACTGAGACTAGACAACGTGTAAAGCATGACCTGTAAAACATCACACAATGAGCGCAGTCAACCATCACCAATCATATATATTGTTGCGAAAGACTGTGACGCAACCTGTTCATTCAAGTTGTGTTCGTGGATCACAGCAGGCTCAGTCCCGTTACTTTTTAGATGGACCTCGTATGTATATGCGTGTTCTTTTTTATACATATACATATACATATACATTTTCTACTTACAGCAGCCTGCCTGGCAGAAGTGTGTGGAAGTGTTGTCATCTACAAAGTAATAGAGTGGCTTTTCTCGTGACAGTCGTGTCATTTATGTATATAAAGATAGGATTGGTCCAGGAACACTATCTTCAGGTAGAGCATGGGATAGTTTTCTGGTCAATGTAATCCACTGCTTGCAAGAACACAATACATGAGATTACCAGTCAATGAGGGAACATGAATACCATGGGCTGAAAGTTTTTAATGGAGAAGATTATTGAGTGTTGGGAAGAGCGACCTTGAAGCACATCTCAACACTTCTTTCCGACATGAAGAGGAAGCTCTAGAAGCACTTTATCAACACCTTGGTGATATACAGATGCCTGCATTTTCACTCATCACTGAAAAAGAAGTCAAAGAAGCAATTGGAGCCATGAAGTCACAAATCCCAGGCATCGACAGTATCGCTGCGGAAGTACTCAAGGCAAGTGGAGTGATATGTCCTGATATTAACCAAGCTCTACAACAAAATCTGTCAGACAGAAAAAGTCCCAACTGATTGGTAAAATGCTTGTGGCCATTATTCACAAGAAGGGAGACAAACTTGCATCTGTCAATTACAGAGCGATTTCATTACTGTATGTACCAGGCTAAGTGTTTTGCAAAACTTTTTTTAGTCAAATTGGCAACAGTTGTCGAAGAGACCCTTAGTGACAGTCAATTTGGTTTTAGACCAGGCAGAGGCACAGTTGACACAATATTCATCGTAAGACAATCCATTGAGAAACCCAAAGAGCACGGAGTCGGTCTCCATTTCAACTTCGTAGACGTTCAGGCAGCTTTTGACGCTGTCTGTAGAGAGGCACTATGGAAACCAATGGGTGCAGTTGCATACATCCAAAAATCATTTCATTCAAAAAACCTGCACGACGAAACACAATGCACAAACATGATAGGATGACAAATAACAGTGGTTCAAAGTGAATGTCAGCGTAAAACAGGGTTGCATTCTGTTGCCGACTCTGTTCAACATCTTCCTTGATTTTATCATGAAAGAGTGAAAAGGTTTGGATCCGAATCTTAACGTCACTGACACCTTCTCAGTAGATGCCCGGTATGCAGACGACACAACTATAGTATCTGCGTTCTTTGGGATAGAGCTTGCCGCAAAGGAACTGGACAGTACATGCAAGAAATGGAGATTGAAAAGTAGTGCAAATTAATGACACCCTCAAGCAGAATTACTTTTGTCAATTTCCAAGCAATTGAACATGTGAACATTTCACATGCTTGGAGAAGTCAAGTGCCCACAATGCTCGGCTGATATTCTACGTCGCGTATCCCGAGCGGTCCAAGTGAGGATGCCAATGTATAATTAATCAAATGATAAACGAAAATTGAAAATAAGACTGCACAAGGTGCTGGTGCTTCCGACAGCAGTGTATGGATCCGAGAAAAGACACCAAAAGACTGCTCGTGTTTGAAATGAAATGCTTGTAGAGTCTATACTGGAGGTCACAAGAGTCCATCGAGCTGAAATGAAGGAAGTTCGGCAAGTGTTAAGTGTGGAGACCACAATCACAGATGTTAAGTCCAGATGACTTGAATGGTTTGGACATGTGGTCAGAAGATAAGCAAACTCATATCTACAAAAGGCGTGCATACACGACTGACTTCAACAATCCAAGGCCAAGTGGACAACGCAAAGATATGGTGGGACAACATCCATGAGAGGAGTGGGAATGCTTCTGTTGACGGCCAAAAGGATGACGGGAGACAGAGAGCGGTGGGGGAAATGGGTTGGAATTCAGATTGCAAGGTGGTGACCATAGCCCTATGCAATTAAGTCATAAGTTTGTGAATGATTGATTTCTGCTTTGAGACAATTGCAAGAATGTCACTTGGAGTGGACACAAATTGTAGGATAAGCGGAGGCTTATACTTGTTTTCGGGTTGTTTCTACAATGAGTGTCCCCAGTTTTTAATGGTACCACAGTTTATTACACCCCTAGGAGTACAAAACAACCATTGATGTTTTTCTCCTTTTTTTTAAATTTACTTTTTATTTTCTGCCATTTCTGACTGTATCTCTGAGCCACCTAGGACTTTCAGAATGAAATTTTGCATCAATAATGGGAATAAAAAGTATGCAGGTTGACCTAATGTTTTGGCATGACCTAGTTATAGTCATTTTAACTGTTTTTTTTTTCCACCATAACTTGACTAAGGTTCGTCCGATCGGAACGACATTGCTTCTCCCGAGATGGCCTCGATCAAGGCGCATTTATGCTTCATTTATGTCATACCCCTCCAGGTTAAAGGTGGAGGTCAAATGGCGGTGTAATTGTCATCACTCATTTTTGCCAATGCGGAGACCGCTTGGCCTTCCAAGATATGTATTGCCTCATGGCGTACCTGCATTGAAGTTGTGCACCTGATCTTTGATTGTGTCGTTTACCTACTTTTTTTGGATTGTAACCTAATAAACAAAAAACACCTCTTTGATCATATTTGATTATATTCCTCCGATTTTCATGATGTTGAATTTTATGGATAGATTGTGGATGGGGACACATTTTCTTAATTTGCACTCTATCCCTAAATGTTGAAGATGAGGCCATATTGCGGTCTGAAAAAAATCTGGCCATCATTTGATTGTGGGTGCTGGGTGAGGCTTACCCTTTGCGATCCTTTGTGACCACAGATATTTAGTTTGATATTGAGGGCATCCATCCATTTCTTACATAGAAATAGAAGCATGTCCAAGGTGGAATGACCTGTGCAGAAGCCAAACTGATGCTTTGAGATAAGTGAGTGAATAAATATGAGTCTGAGATATGCATTTACGAATCGTTATTAATGCTTATGACGGGGAGCAGGCTGATTGGTCTGCAGTCAAGCGGGTCAGTGTTTTAATAGAACTATTGTTATGAATTGGGGTAACGTTGCAATTTTATCTGATTAGTATGAGACCACCCCCCCCCCCTCCCCCCACCAATGCGATCAGGATTAGGATCAGTATTCGTGGAGGAGTTAAGAGAGGTCAGGAATTTCCCACCTCAGCAGGAGGGAAGTTCACATTCTGTATGATGTCATTAATGAGTTACCATTGGTTAGTTTTTAGGAAGAGAGTGATTACTAGGGACATTGGCCTTTTCTGCAAAGTATAGTTGAGGCTTTCATCCTTGGTATGATGGGAGGGTGGTAGATCATGCACATACTGTACACCAGACATTGCTCTGGGAGGGAAACGGATCCAAATATATCCCATCAGGATTTTGGGTGACGGTGAGGAATGGACAAAGATAAATGGAGCTTTTGATGTGGACCAGAACACCTCCACCAGCATACAGCATTGGATTTGTCAAAGCATTTTACACAAACCAACCAGTGAGGGAGATCAGTGAGTGAGGGACATCTGATGGAAGAAGTTTCTGAGGCAACAACCTGTTGGGAGAGCCCCTTCCAATTGTTCTCACATTTTAGGACAAAGGAATTTTTATTTGTGACAAGTGTCGACAAATTTATTTTTATTTTTATTTTTTGAAAACCATCTTCTTGGGCTTTTTCTGATTGGCTTTCACTTTTGACCTTTTTTTCCTTTCGCTAATATCCTACAGGAAGAGAGCCATGCTGTTACGCGAGCAGCGTTGCTACGTTGATTTTGGCTCCTTTGTTTGCCACGATGAGGATAAGAAGGTGAGATGTTTACGCTTGTCACTTCCAGCCCGAGTGAATTATAATGCTGGTTAAAAACGAAGGAGTCTTAGATTGTGTATCAACAAGCACCGATTGATGTTTTTCTCAGTCCCATTTCGTCCATTCAGCCAGCCCAGTGGAGTGTATTGTGATCCGTTGCAGGAAAACGGACTAGACTCTGGTATAAAGGGAGGACTGCAAGCAAGCTGTGCGTCTTTCTTCACTCCGATGCTCAAACGCAGCAGCAGCAGCAATTAGTCATTTTCTTGTTTTCTGAATGTCTGACTTTATTCTGAGATTTGCATCACCATTCCATCAGCTTAATAGCCTGGTGTTGGTGTAGTGGTTAGGGTAGCGGCTTGGGATCCAAAAGGTCCTGAGTTCAAGCCCGTTGGCCGCTTGAATTAATACACACCAGGAGGTTGACTCACCTGTCATCCTTCCGGGTCGGCGAAGTGAGTACCGTGTACTGGGCCGGTGTATGCCCTGGCTAAATAGGTGTAACATATCCCTGTGTCGTAAGAGGCGACCAGGGTTGCGTCAGAAGGGCATCCGGCGTAAACCTGTGCCAAATCACTATGCGGATCATACGGATGATCTGCTGTGGCGACCCCTAATGGGAGCAGCCGAAAGAAGAAGAAGAAGAAGATTCCATCAGCTTAATAGGCATCAGCTGAAGCTCCAGAAATGGCTAGAAAATGAGTTCCGTTCCACCATTAGGGGGACACTATTGTTTGAGGGTTTTTTGATTGCTCACAATGTGCCTGACCTTGTGCTAAAACTTTGACTTCAAAAATCCTACAGTATTTTTTGTGACAGAGGGAAAGTTGGTCGTGTGGGACAAAAAAAAAATGTTCATTTTAAAGCTAAGTATCAGGTTCACGCCTTCATCACATCGTCCTTAGGAATTTGCCAGAAACGAGATTTGGTTAGCTTCTTAGGCATCTAAGGAAACGCTCCGATGCGAACTTAGCGGTCCATGGTTGTCACATGAAGCGTGAGTGGAACATGAATTTCACTAAGTTGACCTATTTATCGATGTCTGTGAGCAACTTCACGGCCCCATAACATCGTATTAGAAACACTTCTGGCATTGCGAGTTTCTCTATCTTTCAGATATGCATGAAGACTCTGTGTAAGCAGAAAGCTCATGATGCTAGGATTCTTATGCGTTGCGTGGGTACTGTCTAGTCCGCTAAATTTACTGAAATCATGATTCTAGTACCGACTTCACGCCCTCATAAAATAGTCCTGGGTGAGCTGCCGGTTATGAACTTGGTTGGCTTCGAGATGTCCAAGGAAACTTTGCGCAAGTGCAAAATTAAGTGATACTCAGGTTGCCACACGATGAGCAGAACATCAATTTTCCAAGATTGATCTAATTATAATCGATGCTCAGGACCAACTTCACGCACCCATAACATCGTCATGGAGCACTTGTGGGATGAAAATCTCGTTTTCAGAGTCCACAATCGATGACATTCCGATCGCATGTGCACAAACTTGAAGGTGGTATGATTGAGAGAGGGCCCTCCTGAAAGAGATACTTTCACGAGGGACTTGAAACGCTGTGAGCAAAGATTGTCACATCGAAACAAATTAGGATCAAATATTCTGATATTTTAAGAGCATGGCGCAAATCCTCACAGCATCTCAAAGCAGAACACAACACCCCCCCCCCATTGTGGAATGGTACTCATTAAATAGTACTTACTTTATCAAATTGGGTCCAAAATAGTTCTCATACAGCGAATGACATGGCAATTAATATGAACGATGCATCAGGTGAGTAACATGTACAAGAGTAAAATGCAAAATGGACATATCGAAAACAGCAGATGACGTGTAAATGACATTCTAAAGAACTTGATGACGACGTGGAAGGGAAACTTCAGCTTGAACCACACAGGCTTCAGCATGCGAGAAACCGGAAAGTCACTCCGTAACATGGTCGTCGTCCTCTGCCTCAAATAAATCCGGTTCTCTTGAGTCTCCACACAGTTTCTTACATTGCTTGCATCTGCACTTGAGCTTTTGATAGTCTGTCATCCACCTTGCTCTCCAAACTTGTTGCCCATGACATCCAAGACCAACTACACTCTTGGCTTACTGACTTCTATGCTCGTAGCCAACATGAGGCTCTCGATGGAATCATCTTATCTGGTCTTCCTGTTATGGCTGGAGTTCCCTAACGCAGTGTTCTGGACTGACTCCTATTCCTCATCTTCATGAACAATCTCCTGACTCTGGAAAATCCTCTTCATATATTTGCTGATGACTTCATCCTCTGATGTGACATCCTCATCCTTCAGACAGGCAGGCTGCAACCTCTTCCCTCTCTTCAGACCTTATTAGAATCACTAGCTGGTCAAACACTTGTGGCTTTCATCCAAATAAATATTTTCTCTCTCTTTTCTCTTTTTCTCTCTTTTCTCTTTTCTCTTTTTCTTTTCTCCTACCGAGTATGGTCCCAATGGATGGAAGGACCTCCTGGAAGTAAAAAAATATTACAACCACAAACTATTCTGTCAATTCTTTCCAACTATGATTACATTAGCAGTCGCTACTATTGTTCAACACTAAATTGAGAAATTTGGAGGAAACCCACCGTCTTGAGGCATTCTATGCTTATCAGGTCCCCACAGACTAACGGATCCGAGTCGTCTCAATGTGCTAGTCTCTCGTAAGTTGCTCAAATTAGTCTTTACACATGAATGATGTATCCCATTGTCTATGTGATGTTTTTTTTCGACCTATAAGACTTTGTGGAATGCACATGGATTGTTTTATAACTTGTATCTTGGGGTCTCATCATGTTATGTCTCCTGGCCATGGCTTCAAGGGTGGCGTGTGATATTACCCCGACACTTTTATTTGCGGCCAATTGTGAACCTTTATTTGATGCATAACCCCATTTGTAATGCACATTCACCTCTCAGCTGTCCAGTCTGGGTTCGAATCTCGACCCAGCTATCAACTGTCATCCCAGTGTTTTTCACAAGCAGGGTGATTCATCAATGTGAGTGCCATCCTTGGGATGGACGTTAAACTGTGCATCCAGTCTGCCGGCATAAGTTGGTGATGTTAAACATTTGCGCCTTTTGCAAAGAGTAGTCGAGCTATCGCCGGCACTGAACAAACTCCAAATCTCTGCTCTGACCTTGGTCAAACATGAGACTTGGCTTGCTGGATCGTGAAAAGACTTGGGTCAAACTTCCCTGGGCAACCGGGCAACAACGTTGAAATAAATGTGGCCATTAAAGAAGAAGAATATTAACCTACTGCCATGATAATGGTGGATATGCAAATACACATGCCCCCCCACCCCTCTGCCTGCCCCATGGCCACTCCCGTCGGGGGGGGGGGGTGGGGTGTTTGTAGTTGTTGCAATGTAATTATGCTTTTCACCTGGAAGAACGAGTATAAACAGTTGTGAAATTTAACCTTTACTTTGATGGACTTTCTGCAGTAATCTCTGCATTTGACTTTACAGTTGTTCTGAAACGTCAGTGCAGAAGCACCTTCGATTTCGCTCGGGGTGTTTCTTCCGTTCACGCTTCCGCGCCCACCTCACCATCCTTGGACATGCTCAAACAACAGCGACACGAGCATAATGAGCAGGTGCCTCTCGACTCTTCCCCGAGTCAGAATAATCACTGTGACTCCAGCGCGGCAAAGCACTACTTTCGATGACAACATTGCCACAGTGGGAACAAAACACATGGAATGGCCAGGAAAACAGTGAGGAAAGCATTGGCGACGCATCCGAAGAGTCTTCAAAAGATTTGTTTGATTCTTCACTGGTGCGTTTCCATTGTATTTACTTATTTAATATATATGTGTGTGTTTATGTAAATGTATCTACACTAATAAATGTGTTTGTGTGTCTCCTCCATAACTCCAAAACAATAAAACCTAGCAGCATGAAACTTTGCACGCATACTCAGAAAATCCAAGGAAGAGCATGACTGAAAATTGGGTGTTTTGGGTTAATTAAAACACCCCTTTTGAAGATAATTAACGGCTTTATTTAATTATATATTTTCGGGCGCATCCTCGGTCACCGCTTTCTCTGGGGTTTTAAGGCATATCCAAGGCAACTTGCTGGGGTCTGAAGCCGCCATGTTTTTTGGCCTGCTCAACTATGCCTTGACTTGGAACAGGCCACAACAGTTTCACTTTCCTCAATAATATTATCGAATACCTGTTCATCATAGTTATAGATCGCTGTTACAGTTGTGTCGTCTATGTCTTTCAATTGGACGTTTATGCAGTGATTTCATGCATTATGATCATGTATGATGCAATTTCCCATGATCTACTCTCACGGACTAATTAAAGTATATCATCGAAAATAATTTCGGTTTTGAAGATCGGATATCATCCGGACTAAAGAAGTGTCAAATCTGGGAGTGAAATCTGATGATTTAAAGAAATAACGAGTCTTATAACTAATCCGATATACCTATTTACTTTAAGCAAGCAGGCTATGTGTTCTTCTCCATACATACACAAGAAAAGGTGAAATTTACAAAGCATTACATCCTTTTCTACTGTTTGGAGAATTATATGAGAGTGAAGAAAGGATTTCAGAACGTGCCAAAATTAACCAGCTTCGTTGAGCTCCATGATTTCATGCACTCACTGCTAGACCTGCGCTCTGTCCCAGAGGAACTGCCTATCCATAGTGTCTGCCAGATCTGTCTTATTTTCAGAGGTTTCGTGAGTGGCTCTACAGGGTTATAAAAATAAAGTTAACGTTTGCACGGACATGAACCGATGTGCACGTGGCGGATTTTCTGCAATGTTTATTTCACAGGCAATTAAACTTTGTGATGTCTCCCAGGGTTGTTCTACATTAATGATGTCCTTATGTCTCCATGGTTGGCAACTATTTTGTGGATAATGTCATTACTTGAACGAATTAATTTAATTTCTTTAACTGCCGCTGGCACAGTGAAGACCACCTTTAAAGTTAAAGGGATCCTATATAGTATGCAGCCACAGCTTGGCCAGCCGTTTCTTATCAACCATTTAATTGGAGTGCTTGCTTGAGTGCTTAAGCCACTTGCCGAGCGCTTGCAGTTGATCGCGCTACGTCATTCTAGGCGAATCATTTGAAATCTGGAGTGAAATGTGAAAATTTTATCAACTTAGTGATTTTTAATGACTTTTTTTTGTATTTGTTAAAGCAAAAAATTTAAATCAACTTTTTCTACTTTTCGGACGATTATATTGAGTGAATAAAAATTATGGAAATGTGCAGAAAGTGGAACTTCAAACCGCAAAACAAAACAATTCACCATTGGCATCGAAGATGTTTTGCATGCCATGGCGAACAGTCAACGGTCCTTTATTTTATATTTTATTTTATTTTATTTCCAGCAATTATGAATGCAGTTTGTTTTTTCACCTTTTTGAGTGATTTGCTCTCTTAATAAAAAGATTATATAAATATATTCATTATCCTGATAATCCCCAAAAAAGAACTTGCCACTTCAAATCAAACCTCATGATCAAAATTCCACCATGTTGGTTTAACAAGACGTTTTGCGTGCTGATGTGGGAATTGAATTTTTGCAAAATTTTCACTTGAATTCCATATTTTAAAAAACTTTAAAGGTAAGTCTTTGTGGTTCTCCTTTTTCATGTACTTTTTCCATGCGGAACTTCATACGGAACCTGTGAATTGATGCATTTTAAATCCTTTCTCACAATCAATTTGGTGCAGCATCCCTGTCATTGAATGTGTTCAGACGGACCCAGACCCTATTACGTTGAAATCTAAACGTAAGTTCCTGGCTTTTGTCTCTTTGTCCTTGGCAATTTTGATTGGATTTGTTTGAAATTTATTCTTTTATTTACCTCGATAAGTTTCTTTTTATTTAATTTATTCTTAATTAATTAATAAATTATTTTGTCGAATGTCCCACCTCCCTCGTGTTTGTCCCTTTCCTTCTATTGGTCTAGCATTGTCCTGAAACGCGAGATAGATGGGAGGTAATTGCCACAGATTGACGCATAAAAAGAAATATAGTCGGCACGTACCAAGCGGTTAAAACGCTGCGCTAATTGAAAATCTCATCAGATATATTGGTGCTTTGCCGAGGGCCGGCGCTCATCCCGCTCAGGTAACAACGTGACTCTAGTTAAACCGGAATAATTAGACGTGGACACTGGAACATCGATGGTGACTGGGTGGCGTTCGTGTTTTTTATACAAACCACCGTACGCACAACGTTATTGTGAGGCGGTGGCCCAGTCGTCTCTTCGAGGACAACGCGGGGATTAATTTCCCCTGAGTGATAAGCTGGTGTCTCCTTACCCGTGCGCACATATATTTAAAAATTCAAAACGATGTCGGGATGTTTTTCAAAAAAGTATGTAAACAAGGTGGAATGGTCGCAAGAATGATTCGTTGTGAAACTATCTCCATCTTTCTTTGAAATAATGGTGGCCCCGAGAAAACATCACTAGATGTGTGTGTGTGTCTGTGTGTGTGTGTGTGTTTGTGTGTGAGAGTGTGTGTGTGTATAATATATAATATATATATATATTGTTGAGTGTGTATATATGTGTGTGTGTGTGGTGTGTGTATATATATATATATATATATGTGTGTGTGTGTGTGTGGTCGTGTGTGTGTGTGTGTTTGTGGTGTGAGAGTGTGTGTATATATTTTAAATATAATATATATATAGTAATATCATATATATATATATATATTATCCAATATATATATTATATATATGTGAGTGGGTGTATATTTGTGTGGGTGTGTGTGTGTGTGTGTATATATATATATATGTGTGTGTGTGTTTGTGTGGTGTTTGTGTGTGAGAGTGTGTGTGTATATATATTATATATACTGTGTGAGTGTGTTATGTGTGTGTGTGTGTGTGTGTGTATGTGTGTGTATATATATATATATATAGTAAATATACTGTATTAGTTTTATATAATATATATTATAATATATATATATATATATATGTGTGTGTGTGTGTGTGCGTTGTGTTTGATATAACTTTGTCTTTTTCTCGGTGGACAACCATTATTCACATAGAAAGATGAGGGATGGTTTCACGTGATTTGTTTCTCGTGACCATCCTACCTTGTTTGCATACCTTTTTGGAGTAACAACCGATATCCTTTTTTCATTTTAAAAATGTTTTTAGAACTTGTCTACTTTGGACTGGGAACATTTTAAACATTTTAATGGTAAGTTACATCCTTGATGTTGTTTAATGAATGCTGTTTTAGCATGCTGCTACAATGGGAGGCCAAAGGTAAACATCGCAATAATCATGGGGGTAATGCTTTCATATATTATGAAAAGAACCCCGAGCTCATGCGGGTAAATGTATGAGATTAATTATGAAATGGGTGGATACAAGCATTACGTCCTGGGTGAATTGAAGTAACCCAGGAGCACGCATCAAATAGAAGTGGCTTTCAACAGATTACTATTGGTGTGCAGTATATCCATGGTAATACTAATACAATGCTCAGTAATATAACTCATTCATTCAACGTTTGTTTTTAACATTTCTATGTCTTTTCACCTTTGAATACTTATAAGCTTGTGTTCAAAATTAGTTCTTTATTATGTAGCAATTATTTATATTTATCGCACCTATTTACTGAATTTTCTCTGGTTTTTTTTTCCTCCAAAATATCCAGAACTTGCATACAATATGAAAGCCGATTCAGACTTTTATGATGTTTTAACGCTATGTTACGCAAGATGTTATTGTGACAGTAGTAAATATATAGTTATTCCATTCCACCTTTTATTCAGTTTCAAATAGAAGTGTGTTGATCGTAATCTTCTGGCAATGATAGACCTCAGACCGTTGTCAGGAACACTCATTATATAGTGGGACTAGGCGGTTACCTTGGTGCTGCCGCGGGAGGGGAGGGGGTTGGGGGGGAGGGTACTTGGCTCTGCCTGAACTCAGGTGAGGGTTTGGCGACATGTTGTACATTGAGAAGCTACGGGTTTTTGGGCTTCATGGTGGTTAGTTTTCGCCTGCGGGTCGCAGTAGCGACTGCTTGGGCCCAGATCCTACAACACTTTTTAGCGGCCTTATGGTGGCCAGCAAACAAGACTTCAAGGCCAACTTGTGGTAGTTTAAAAACGTTGGCCACATTATGAAGTACCTTACACCCAAAGTGGGGCTCCAGAGTGCATGTAAACGGTTCAGCTATGACTAGAGTAGAGCGTACAATGCTAATGCACACAAACACTTAAAAATATTTATGACGATAACAAACAGGTCAATATTGCACATTCCTCCTTGAAAACAAATGCAATGAAGGCAGGATAAGTTGTGGGCTCTTGAGACTCTGGCCCGTCGGGTGGCTTCCCAAGACATATCCAGAGAAGTTTGATCAGAATTTTTGTACTGGGGCTTTGGACTTTACCTGCAAATTCAAAATATTATTCTCTGCAAACCAATTAATGAACACAGAAGTATGGAAAGGCCAGTCGGCTTGAGAAATAGGTGCAAAGCCTTGGTTGCATATTCTGTAAAGAGTGCAGGCATTTTTCAAAGTGGCACGCTGAGGACTAGCTATTCGTTATTTCCTTCTCTAACCAAGAACCTAAGTGTGTAAGACCTACCATGAAAAGTTAGCTCCATACATGAGGCTTCCTCAACGGCTTTTCACAACTGAAACAACACAGTTATATCATAGTGATAGCAAGATTGATTCAAACTAGAACTTGTTCCATAGGATGCAATAACTGTACCATGAATGATTGGCTCGCATGTGATGCACTTTTCAACTGTTCAATTGACCATTTTCTGAATTCCGGAAGCACTTTTGTCTGCGGTTTGCATATTTCACGGCTTGTCTACATTGCTTGTGAGTAGCAGTTTCTTCCATAGAAATTTGATTGTGGCATTTTCTTATCTGTTGTAGATATTCGCAGCCTCAATTTCTGTGTGATTGTTACAGGGTAGATGCGCAATGGTTGAATTGAGTTGGTGTGAGGCATGCGTTGTTACTCTTACAATAGTTTGAAAGGTTCTTCTGGTCAATCTGTCAATATTTTTGCTATTGGCGCCGTTCTATTATTCAAACATTACGCAATAACCTGTTGTTCTTCCTAAATAAGGTGTACTATAATTGACTTGGGAAGGCCAATGAGGGAAAATTATGCAAACCTTCTGGCACCTAATAACTATTCAGCTTGAAGGTCAGGCAGCTCTTTCCTCATATCTTGATCACAGCTTGAGTTTGCAATGTCAGTCACACTCTTTAAAGCACACATAAATATGCGATTTTGCACATTAGAAGGGTTAATTTTAAGTCTGAAGTGCTGCTCTATTAATTTTGATAACAGGTTATATAGTTGTCCTGACACACCATAGGAATTTTTTTTCAAGGAAAATAGCGATGAACTCATTAATCTAACAATGGATATTGTACGCCACTCCTTTCGCAATAATATGAAATGTTCAGGATAAATACAATAACATTGGTAGTTTTTTGTGTGGAACACAAGCTGGGAGGGGGGTGGGTGGTCGTGTGAATGGGCTATTGTTGAAGAGGATTATTATATGGTAGAAGATTTGGTTGACGCCAAAGGAGATTTGGTGGTGCTTATCCTTTGATAATTATTGAGTTTGTCGTATTAGAGAATTGTTCCACCTTATGTAAATAAACCATGCATTCCCTCAAGCCCTGGAAACATGAGCGAAGATGGCGTTGTTGTTGTAGTTGTAGATGTAGTAGCCGTAGTTGTTGTGAGTGATGTAAAAATCTTGACTATCAAAATAACTCGCAGCGCATGTACATTTATTCACCCATTAAACGAGGGACGGGGACC
>CM068953.1:2887841-2901581 GCA_035128595.1 Eptatretus atami
ATCCCTTTTGAAGAAGTCATGTCATTCAAGCTTTTGCACCTCACTCTCTGCCATGATCTTTCCTGGGAAAGCCACATCTCCAAGCTGCCCTCCAAAGCCAGACGCCGACTGGGCATCCTTCGTCATGCAAAGTCCTTCCTTGACACACCTGAGTTCTTGACCACTTTCAAAGCTTTCATCTGCAGTCTGACAGAGTACTGCTCTCCCCCTCTGGGGCCGTGCTCCTGCCTCACACCTAGTTTGAAGTCACGCTGTGCAAAACCAAGGCATTTAGGATCATTGATATCTCCCTCGATGAAGCTGAGTCTTTGGGTCTCTCACTTTCACCGCAGGTAGGTTGGTGGTCTTTCTGTTTTATACCATCTCCTCTGTTTGCCTTGCCCCCCCCCCCTGCTCTGTCTGTGATCTGCCCCCTACCCCTATATTACCGTAGGGTGCTCAAGGTCTGCCAAAAACCCCCTTCTGGGTGAACTGCCAAAATCACGAATCACTGCTCACCATCACTCTTTCATTCCTTTTTTTCCACCGCTGGACCAAACTCCCACACTCTCTTCAATCCCATTCTTCCCTCCAGGTCTTCAAAACAGCTGTTCACCACCATCTCTTATCATCCCCCATCCAAAACCTCGATATTTTCTATCCCCGCTAATCCACCCCAAATCCGCCTCCTTCAAATTCCCTGCTTTCCTTCCTGAAGTGTCCATCTTGTTTACCCTGTGTACCCTGCCCCACCCCTCTCCCTTCCACAGATCTCCTATTGTCGCTGTTCCCTTCCCCACTATTTTGTGCTTTCCTCTCCCACCCCTCTTGTCTCCTCCCTTGTTATATATTGTGTGTTCGCTCTTCGATGAGCCTCAACATGGTCTACACAAATATGTCAATAACTCACGGGAAAGTAGTTTTTTTTGTGTGTGTGTGTTTTGATGGTCATCAGTGGTTTCGTTCTGACGTCATAATTGCACGCGTTGAACGCTTTATCCGATCAGTATGAAAATTTTTGAGGGTAATCTCGGGCTAAATTGTATGGGGGGGGAGTGGGGGTAAATTGATGACAGCATTGGTCACGTGGTTTGGCAAATATATATAAAATATATATATATATATATATATATATATATATATATATATATATATATATATATATATTATATATATTTCTTCTTCGGCTGCTCCCGTTAGGGGTCACCACAGCGGATCATCCGTTATGATCCGCATACTGATTTGGCACAGGTTTTACGCCGGATGCCCTTCCTGACGCAACCCTGGTCGCCTCTTACGACACAGGGATATATATATATATATATATATATATATATATATATATATTATATATATATATATATATATATATATATTACATGAAAATCTTCAAAAATCATTTCCGAAACGGCTGAACAGATCAATGCAAAACGTTACAGGTATAATTGCCCATCCACGAGGAACAAAAAGTTCTCACCTATGACGTCATAGGTCACATGCTTTGACAGCTATGATTTTTTTTGGTGAAGAAACCTTTTAAAAATCATCTTCTTCAGAATGGCTTGACAGATCGAGGGGAAACTTCACTCATATGTTGCCTAAGCCATGGGGATTCCATGGTGTTCATGAATAATTAATAGATCACATGGTCTGCCAGCATTAATTATTTAATTTTTTCAATCTGGGTTCAGGGATTTCAATCAAACTTGATACAAGTACGTATAATGATGTAATAATGTATACGGAGGCATATCTGTTGACGTCGTGATGTCGAAGCGTGCTGTTCTCATTTTTTTATGTGATTCTTCACCATTGAGTGTACTGGGCTAAAAACGATACATCGCGCTACGTCTGGCAGAAACCGAGCACAGCTCATCATCCATCGAACACCATCGTGCTATTGGGATGCTTTTCAGCGGCAGGGACTGGGAGACTTGTAAGGATTGAGGAAACAATGGATGGAGCCAAATACAGGCAAACCCTTGGGGAGAACCTGCTTCAGAGTGCAAAAGATGAGAGACTGCAGCGAAGATTTACATTCCAACAGGACAATGACCCCAAACATACAGCTAAACAACACTGTAATGGCTTCAGAACAAGAACATGAAAGTCCTTGAGTGGCCCAGCCAAAGCCCAGACTTGAATCCCATTGATAATCTGTGGAAACACTTGAACTGTTCACCGATGCTCCCCATCTAACTTGACAGAGCTTGAGCAAGTCTAAGGAAGAATGGGAGAAAATCCCCAAATCCAAGTGTGTTAAGCTGTTACAGACATACCCAAGAATGCTGGAAGCTGGAATCGCTGCCAAAAGAGCTTCTACAAAGTATTGATGAAGGGGGCTTGGATATTTCAGTATTTCATTTTCAATGAATTTATAAAAATTTCTAAAAACATCTTTTCACTTTGTCATTGTGGGGTATTTTGTGTAGATCGGTGACAAAATTAAATTTAATCCGTTTTAAATTCAAGCTAAAACACAAGATGTGACAAAAGTCAAGGGATGTGAATATCATTTCAGTAAGTAATGGTGTTGGTATCAGAATATTGAGATGAATCATGACCGATCTCTCACACGGGCCTCTAGAGACATTTAAATTGTGACATCAGTTCGACAAAGTGTATAATCATGCTTTAACATGTAGAAACGGTTACACAGGTTTTGCATCTCTCTTGCCATTTCAGACGCACTGCGAGCCACAGGGGTATCGGAAGATGTACGACAAGGCCTTCAGAGCTGAGCTGCGGTACTTCAGGAATAAGAGCCGGACATGGACCGAAGGTCAAAGTCGCTTTGCGATGTGCGCTCGACTTAAACTCTGAGATTTTATTCTATCTTCAAGCATGCTCTTTTAATCAACATTCGTAGCCTCTTTTCCTCGAACCTCACGAATGATCTCTTGTTTTACTCCGGCTTTGTAATGTCCGCGTTTCGATTTCCTTCACATCCATAACTCGTTTCTCACAACGACCATTTCCTGCCGGTGCCTTTTTAGCACCACTTTGAAACACCTCAAACAGGTAATTTGAGCAACCAATGGCATTGCTTTAAAACACTTGTGCCACTTGAGCTGCTTTTGACGTCAGCAGTTTTGTGGGTACAGCGTGGCATGAAGATTGCCG
The DNA here is from genome assembly GCA_035128595.1 of Eptatretus atami. Lineage (NCBI taxonomy): Eukaryota > Metazoa > Chordata > Myxini > Myxiniformes > Myxinidae > Eptatretus > Eptatretus atami. The sequence continues at coordinate 2,890,944 of CM068953.1, forward strand.
TGGGTATATTTCAAAAGTAGAAAATTTGTGTGAACGACAATTGATACTCGTGCTTGCTTGGGGTTTGATTATTATTATTATTATTTTATTTCTTTGTACGATTTGAGGAAGGTTTTATCATTTAAGATTGGAATTTGGTTTTCCTGACTCGTGAATATGCGAAGTTGGAAGTTTGAGTGACGTCTCCTGGAAGCTGTTGCTTTATTCCTTCGTGGTGGTGAAGTTGTGATGTCTTTATTTATTTAAATTTTTATCTCTAGTGATGTTAACTTACAAGGTCTACTCCAAGGTATTTCGTCAGTTGAAATAGGTCGTCCAAGCGTAAATGATTGGAATGGACGGAGCTTTGATTGACTTGTGCCAACTGCCATTGGAAGCAAGGAAAAGCTACCAACGATCTGTTGATTCCCAGAGTGGTCAAAGTACAACGATCGACATTTTCTTGACTCCGTCCGTCCATTGTTCCAGCTGTTCACCGACACTGACCTTTCTGAAGGCTGCTGTTCCATATGACTTGTGTGGGCAAGTCTGGGAGTCAACCCCGGTGCAGTGATGCCGTGGGAAGCCCTTGCCACCTTTCGGAGGTGGTTTGATCTGAATTCGTATTGGAATTGCTTCTGTCCTGGAAAAGGCTTGAACCCACAAACTGTTTATTGACCAACATGATGGTCCACCTTTACAGTATTAAGGAGCATTTTGCAAAGCTTTCATTTTGGTCCGATTTCAAAAAAGCTCCGAGTTTATCTTTGGAATGCAAACGCTTGATGATTTTGCTGTTTGTGTTTTTGTTCTGCAGCTTATACGTACTCAAACCAGGCTTGTTTTTGCACCAGATGTGGACTTGGATTGAACGTTCCTGTGGACTTAAAAATTTTTTTTTTTTAGTTAATGCATTTTAATGCTCTATGAGTCTATATTGCTGTGTCGTCGTGGGGAAAATGAAATTGTTACCCCCACACTTTTCTTGCCAAATGGTGCATTTTTGTTGTTTTGTTTGTACTCACCATTTGGTGTTGTTATTTTCTTGTTTAGCTGTTACATGCAGGTTCAGTGTTTAATGAATTAAAAAAAAAATCTTTTACAAAGCTCACTTCTGCTGATAAATGAGTGGGAGGGGAAGGTATATCATTTGCATCCAGACTCATTTTTCAAAAAAAAACAAACAAAAGATCCTTTTCAGGTTGTTTACCTTTGAACTGAAGCGCTGTTTTACCAGTCCCTATTCAAACCTCCATATACCCGAGCGGTCGGTTTACCAGTCCCTATTCACACCTCCATATACCCGAGCGGCTCGTTTACCAGACCCTATTCAAACCTCCAATATCCCAAACGGTCGTTTACCAGACCCTATCAAACCTCCATATCCCGAGCGGTCGGTTTACCAGACCTTTCAAACCTCCAGATACTGAGCGGTCGTTTACCAGTCCCTCTTCAACCTCCATATTACCCAGTGGTCGTTTACACAACATATTCAAACCTCCATATACCAAGTGGTCGGTTTACCAGTCCCTATTCAAACCTCATATACCCAAGTGGTCGGTTTACCAGTCCCTATCCTCCATATACCTAGTGGTCGGTTTCCAGTCCCCATTCAAACCTCTATACCCAGTGGTCGGTTTACCAGTCCTATTCCACCTCCATATACCCAAGTGTCGGTTTTTACCAGTCCTATTCAAACCTCCATATACCTAGTGGTCGGTTTACCAGTCCTATTCAAACCTCCATTTCCCTGAGCGATCGTTTAGCAGACCCTATTCAAACCTCCATTCCGAGCGGTCGGTTTCCAGACCCTATCAAACCTCCATACACCCAAGCGTCGGTTTACCAGACCCTATTGAAACTTCTATTACCGAGCGGTCGTTACCGGCTGCTATCAAATGTCTATATTCTCGAGCGGTCGGTTTACCAGTCCCATTCAAACCCTCCATATACCCGAGTGGTCGGTTTACCAGACCCTAGTCTCACCTCTATACCCAAGTGGTCGGTTTACCAGTTCCTATTCAAACCTCCATACCAAGTGTCGGTTTACCAGTCCCTATTCACACCTCTTATCCCATGGTCGGTTTACCAGTCCCCATTCAAACCTCATACCTGAGTGATCGGTTTCCAGTCCCCATTCAAACCTCCATATCCCCAAGCGGTCGTTTACCGGCTGCTATTCCCTCTATTTACCCGAGCGGTCAGTTTACCGGCTGCTATTCAAACGTCTATATTCTCAAGCGGTCGGTTTTACCAGTCCCATTCAAACCTCCAATACCCAGTGGTCGTTTACCAGTCCCTATTCAAACCTCCAATATACCCGAGTGGTCAGTTTACCAGACCCTATTCAAACCTCCATATACCCAAACGGTCGGTTTACACACCCTATTCAACCTCTTTATACCGAGCGGTCGGTTTACCGGCTGCTTTCACACCTCTATTTACCCGAGCGGTCAGTTTACGGCTGCTATTCAAACGTCTATTATTCTCAAGCGGTCGGTTACCAGTCCCCATTCAAACTCCATATACCCAGTGGTCGGTTTACCAGTCCCTATTCAAACCTCCATTACCCGAGTGGTCAGTTACCACTATTCAAACCTCCATATACCCAAGCGTCGTTACCACACCTATTCAAACCTCCATATACCCCGAGCGTCGGTTTACCAGTCCCTATTAAACTCCTTACCGAACGGTCGGTTTACCAGACCTATTAAACTCCATATACCAAGCGGTTCGACCAACCTATATCCGACGGTCGGTTTACCAGACCCTATTCAAACTCCAATATCGCCGATCGGTTACCAGACCTATTCAAACCTCCATATTCCGAGCGTCGGTTTACCAGACCCTATTTCCAACCTCCATATATCCGACGCGGTCGGTTTACCAGACCCATTTCAAACCTCCATATACCCGAGCTATCTGTTACCAGTCCCTATTAAACCTCCATATACCAGGGTCGGTTTACCAGTCCCTATTCAAACCTCCAATACCCGAGCTATTGTTACCAGTCCCTATTAAACCTCCATAATCCGAACGGTCGGTTTACCGACCCTATTCAAACTCCATATACCGCGAGGTCGTTTACAGACCTTTCAAAACCTATATAACCCGCGGCAGTCCGCCTATTCACTCATACCGATGGTCGGTTTACAGACCTATTCAAACCTCATATACCAAACGGTGGTTTACCAGACCCTAATCAAACCTCCATTACCGAGCGGTCGGTTTCAGACCTTATTACCTCCATATACCCGAGCTATCGTTTACCAGTCCTATTCAAACCTCCATACCGAACGGTCCGTTTACCAGACCCTATTCAAACTCCATGTACCCAGTGGTCGGTTTACCAGACCCTATTCAAACCTCCATATACCGATCGGTCGGTTTACCAACCCTATACCTCCATATACCCAAACGGTCGGTTTTACCAGACCTATTCATCTCCATATACCGAACGGTCGGTTTACAGACCTCTTCAAACCTCATATACCCAACGGCGGTTTACCAGACCCTATTCAAACCTCCATATACCGAACGGTTGTTTACCAGACCCTATTCAAACCTCCATACCCGAGTGGTCGGTTTACCAGACCTATTCAAACCTCCATATTACCCAACGGTCGGTTTACCGACCCTATTCAAACTCCATTACCCGGTGTCGGTTTACCAGACCCTATTCAGCTCCATATACCCAACGGCAGGTTTACCAGACCCTATTCAAACCTCCATATACCGACGGTGGTTTACCAGACCCTATTCAACCTCCATATACCGAGGGTCGGTTTACCAGACCCTATTCAATCCAATACCCAAACGGTCGGTTTACCAGCCTATTCAAACCTCTTTACCCGTGGTCGGGTTTACCAATCACTATTCAAACTCCATATACCAGAGCGGTCGGTTACCACACCTATTCAACTCTTTATACCGAGCGTCGGTTTCGTGCTATTCACCTCTATTTACCGCGGTCAGTTTACCGGTGCTTTCAAACGTTATTATCTCAAGCGGTCGGTTTACCAGTCCCCATTCAAACCTCCATACCGAGTGGTCGTTTACAGACCTATTAAACTCCATATACCACGGTCGGTTACCAGACCCTATTCAAACCTCCATATACCGAATGGTCGGTTTACCACCCTATTCAACCTCCATATACCAGGTCGGTTTACCAGTCCCTATTCAAACCTCCATATACCGAGTGGTCGTTTACCACCCTATTCAAACCTCCATATACCCGACGTCGGTTACCAGTCCCTATTCAAACCTCATACCCGAACGGTCGTTTACCAGTCCCTATTCAAACCTCCATATATCCGAGGGTCGGTTTACCGACCCTATCAACTCATATCCGAGCATGTTTCCAGCCTTTCAACCTCCTATACCCAAGGGTCGGTTTACCAGTCCCTATTCAAACCTCCATATACCCGAGTTTGGTTTACCAGTCCTATTCAACCTCCTATACCCGTGGTCGGTTACCAGCCCTTTCAAACCTCCATATACCGAGTGGCGGTTTACCAGACCCTATTCAAACTCTAATAACGAACGGTCGCGTTTACCAGTCCCTATTTAAACCTCCATATACCCGAGCAGGTTCGGTTTACCGACCCTATTCAAACCTCTATACCCGAGTGCTCGTTTACCAGCCCTATTCAACCTCATATACCAAACGTCGGTTTACGACCTATTCAAACTCATTTCACGCGTCGTTTACCAGCCTATCACTCCTCATACCGCACTGGTCGGTTTACCAGACCCTATTCAAACCTCCATATACCCGAACGGGTTTACCAGACCCTATTAAACCTCCATACCCAACGGGTTTTCCAGACCCTATTCAACCTCCATTACCCGAACGGTCGGTTACCAGTCCCTATTCAAACCTCCATATACCCGACGGTCGGTTTACCAGTCCCTTGAAAACTCCATATACCAACGGTCGGTTTCAGACCCTTTCAACCTCATATACCCAACGTCGGTACCAGCCCTATTCAAACCTCATATACCCGAGCGGTCGGTTACCAGTCCCTATTCAACCTCAATATACCCAACGATCGGTTTCCAGTCCCTATTCAAACCCCATATACCCCGGCGATCGGTTTACCAGACCCTATTCAAACCTCCATTTAACCCGAACGGTTTTACCAGACCCTATTCAACCCTCCATATCCCAGACGTCGGTTTACCAGACCTATTCAAACTCCATATACCCGATCCAGACCCTTTATACCACGTCGTTTCCGTCCTATTCAACTCCATCTGAACGGTCGGTTGACCCTATTAAACCTCCATATACCCAACGGTTTTCAGACCCTATTCAAACTCCCATATACCCGAACTGTCGGTTACCAGTCCCTATTCAAACCTCCATATACCCGAACGGGCGTTCCAGTCCTATTCAAACCTCCATATACCCGAGGTCGGTTTACCAGGCCCTATTCAAACCTCAATATACCCAAACGGTCGGTTTACCAGTCCCTATTCAAACCTCCATATACCGAACGTTCGCTTACCAGTTCCCCATTCAAACCTCCATATACCCGAGCGGTCGGTTTACCGGCTGCTATTCAAACGTCTATATTCTCAGCGGTCGGTTTACCCCATTCAAACCTCCATATACCCGAGTGTCGGTTTACCAGACCCTAGTCAAACCTCCATATACCCAAGTGGTCGGTTTACCAGTTCTATTCAAACCTCCATATACCCAAGTGATCGGTTTACCAGTCCTATTACACCTCTATATCCCAGTGGTCGGTTTACAGTCCCCATTCAAACCTCCATATACCTGAGTGATCGGTTTACCGTCCCCATTCAAACCTCCTATTACCCAAACGGTCGGTTTCCGGTGCTATTCCACCTCTATTTACCCGAGCGGTGCTTACGGTGCTATTCAACGTCTATATTCTCAAGCGGTCGGTTTTACCACCTCCCATTCAAACCTCCATATACCCAGTGGTCGGTTTACCAGTCCCATTCAAACCTCCAATTACCTGAGTGGTCGGTTTACAGTCCCATTCAAACTCCTTACCCGAGCTGTGGTTTACCAGTCCTATTCAAACTCCATTACCCGATGGTTGTTTACCAGTCCCTATTCAAACTCCATACCCGAGGTCGTTTACCAGTCCTATTCAAACTCTATACCGAGTGGTCGGTTTTTCTCCCCTATTCAACCTCCATTCCCGAGTGGTCGGTTTCCATCCCTATTCAACCTCCATATATGCGTGTGGTTTACCAGACCCTATTCAACTCGATTACCCACCCGAGGTCGGTTTACCAGTCCCATTCAAACCTCCATATACCCGAGTGGCGGTTTACCAGCCCATTCAAACCTCCATATACCCGAGTGGTCGGTTTACCGTCCCTTCAACTCATAACCCGAGTCGGTTACCCCCTATTCAAACTCCAATACCGGCGATCGGTTTACCAGTCCCTATTCAAACCTCCATATACCGAGCGGATCGGTTTACCAGTCCTATTCAACCTCATTAACCACGCGACGGAACCATCCTATCAACTCCTACCGACGTGTTTACCAGCATTTCAACCTCCTATCCGAACCATCGTTACCAGCCCTTTCAACCTCCATATACCCGAGGCGATGGTTACCAGTCCCTATTCAACCTCCATATACCGAGCGATCGGTTTCCAGTCCCTATTCAAACCTCCATCTACGAGCGGTCGTTTACCAGACTATTCAAACCTCATATACCGCACCCGTGTCGTTTCCAGTCCCATTCAAACCTCCATATACCGAGTGGTCGGTTACCACCCATTCAAACCTCCATATACCCGGCCGGGGTCGGTTTACCTCCCCATTCAACTCCATATCGGATCGTTACCAGTCCCTATTCAAACCTCATATAACCGCGATCGGTCTTTACCAGTCCTATTTCAACCTCCATATACCCGAGCATCGGTTTCAGTCCTATTCAAACCTCCATTACCGAGGTCGGTTAACCAGCCTATTCAAACCCATATACCAGAACGGTCGGTTTACCAGACACTATTCAACCTCCATATACCGAGCGATCGGTTTTCCATCATCCTATTCACTTCCATATACCGAGCATCGGTTTACCAGTCCTATTCAAACCTCCTTAATACCCGAGCGATCGGTTTACCAGTCCTATCAAACCTCCTATACCAGAGCGTCGTTACACACCTATTCACCTCCATATACCAGAGCGGGTGGTTTACCAGCACTATTTCAACCTCTATACCCGAGCGTCGGTTTACCAGTCCCTATTCAACCCCATATCCAGAGCGGTCGGATACCGTCCTATAAATCTCTCCGAGTGGCCAGATATTTCTCTATGGAGCCCAGGATGGGGGAGCCGAAAGTCCCAGGAGCTCGGTTTACAGGGTTAATGGGGATTGGGTGGTGACTGCAAAACTCAAATCCAACTTGACATTTTAGAACTACATTTCACAAGGATAAGAAAATAAACCTTCTCTTCAGGTCAAAGGTGATGTAGTTTGGTCATAGTTATTCCTCCGTTGACAAAGTCGTTGGAGGCATGATGGTTTCGGGTTGTGTCTGTCCGTCCGTCGATGCTAATTTTCTCTGTTTTCTCTGATTGATACAAAATTTTCACCCGAGGTGAGACTACTCATGTGGAATGTTTTAATAATATTGGTCACATGTGGCAGTCATGTTGGAATAAAGGAAAACACTTTGGACCTCTATCTCCAAGACTGCTCTACTGCAAAAATCGAAAGTTGGTACATGTTATATGCTCCATATGGGAAGCAGGTGAGTGTTAGGCCACACTCGTGAAACGAGAAGCCGGGTTAAGCGATCAGTCACGTGTGTATGTGCGTGTCTGCATTTTGTTATTCCCTTTTCTCTGGAATTGCTTTTCAGATTGACATATTTTCACCATTGGTGTGACTACTCATGTAGAATGTTTTTATGATAATTATGGCATCATTGGACATGTGGTGTGGCAGCCATGTTGGAAGAAAGGAGAAACACTGGACCTCTTATCTCCAAAACCACTCCATGGAAAAAAAATTATACTTGGCACATGTGACGTACTCCCCACGGGAAATGAGTGGTTTTTTGGCTGCTCTTTGAGCACCCTTATTCTGGACATTTCCATCTGTCTGTCTGTCCACGAAACTTTGGTCAAGCATAGGGGCTAAACCCTCGACCGATTCCAATGAAATTTGGTCGGTAGGACCAATATTTCTGCGAATCGTGTGCTTTCGAATATGGGACCCGGGCCCTAGCAACGGCCTTTAAAGTGGTCAAAAAATAAAAAATCGAAGCTTAGAGTTCTGTGCGCAATCTATCGAGCTCCTTCATGCCAATTTGCAGCCCTAACAAAAATATTTATAGGAGGAGAAAGGTTTTGGGCGAGTACATGTCAAACATTTCAGAAACGGTTAATTGCGAATATCTCTAAGAGAAAGAGTCTGATTTTTGATGAAACTTGGGTGAAATGTGTACAATGTGTCTAGCATGTACACAAAAATGAATGGTTGCTATGCACATCCGTTGCTTAGCAACAGCTAAAATACTTTATCGTACATTGTACACTTATTATGGACTGTACAAAAAAATCAATACCTCCGAAACTGGACCTCCGAGGGACCTGTTTTTTTGTGCCCAAGGAGAATGTCTTACAGCATCATATAAAAATACAATCTTTACCGAATAGATAAATGGAATTACCAGGGCTGCATTTGTTAGAGTCTCTTTGGAAACATGCCTGAAATTTCACAAGGCGGGTTTCTGGGCGCAAACTAAGAGGGCTGTGATAATCATATTTATTGTGCTAAATTGATTGATAGCATCTACATGAATATCGGCTCGTCACGTCGGCCAGCTTTCCATCTAGAGCGAGCAGCCATGTCGCCTACCGGCTTGTTTGTTGTTTGTTTTGTTTGTTTGTTTGTTTTTAAATGTCATGGCTGCCTTCATTATGATGTCATAATTGCAAACGTAGAATGGTACATCTGATGCGTATGAAAATTTGATGGTCATCGAGGGATAAATTGGTCAACAGAAAAGAAAAACCGACAAAAATCTTCTCCGAAATGGCTGAACAGTTCGAGGAGAAACTTCACAGGTATGACTGCCTATCCATGAGGAACAAAAAGTTCCCTACCTGTGACAGTCACATAGTTTGGCAGCCATATTGGATTTACCTGAAAACCTTGAAAAACCTCCAGAACGGCATGACATCGAGGGGAACTTCACCCACATGTTCTCCAAGCCTGAGGGCTACCATGGTGTTCATGAATGATTCATGTCACATGGTCTGACAGCAGCTTTATTGGATTGAAGGAAAAGTGTTTAAAAATTCTTTCTTGAACAGCTGCATCAATTGATATAAAACTTTTAATTTTTTGATTTAGGTTTTTTTGTTTTAATTTAAATAAAATAATGCTTATTTGGCTGCACCTCGATGGGTATGGGGGTCGAGTGCCAATTGAAACTGGAATCCTATCCAGGTCCCTCCTGATGACCATCTTTGCTTTTTGCTCATTTGTGTTCCTTCTGATGACTCCAATGCAGTGTGTTATGTGCAGCGTTCAAGTTTCGGCACAAGTGATCCTTGAATACTCGAAGGGTTCATATGGCCAACAAAAAAAAACACGATCACTTTCAACTTTTCAATCAATTGACAATCAACCAGGTCATGACCAGCGCCATCCAACAGAACGAACTTTAAAAATCCAATTTATTTAAAACCCACTCTGAAAATACACGAATATCAATCGGTATCGATGCAATCACAATTCATCAGTAACTGTTTGGTACCTTCCTGTGCGGAAGTAGTCACGTCAATACTTGATCAAAATTACTTCAATACAGTTTCAAATAATCCAACAACTCTTCACCAAAAGGAACTTCACACTCCTGTTTTAATCCACCCACTTTTACCAGGATTCGTGCCGTGAATCCAAGCTAAGATCTTGCCGTGTCCGAACGTACAATTATACCTTTTGTCGTGTCAAGCGTGCAGATCTGTGAGGCGAGGAAAGTGTGTGATAAAGACACCGCACCATAATCACCAATATTGTAATCACTGGTGTTTCTTTGATGAGTCTCCAAACATCAGCCAATTCCTTCCTGTTTCTTGCTTGTTCGAAAGCAAACCCAACTGAGGGTAATCTCAGTTCCTTCCACAAAGCTTGGAAACAAGTGTGTATCTACCCTCAGGAGAGCCAGAAAATAACATCCTTCTAATCTCAAGTCTGAACTCTCAAATCTCTCTCCCTCCTCCAAATCCTGGTGGCGTCTAATCAAATCTGTTTCTGGTAAATGTTCCCCCTCCCTTACCTCAAATGGCTGCACTGCTCATACTGCCACAATGGCCGCCCTAACCCGAACAGCACGTGAAAAGGCTGAATGCCTAAACTCGGTGTTTGTATCTAAATCTTGTGTCCGAAACCCGTCGCTTTCTGTACCCACTTTATCCAGTTGTTCCTGGACTCTGTATCCTTTTCTCCTGACAAGGTGGAGAGATTGCTGTCAAACCTCAACTCGCATTCTACAACCGACGGCATCAGCCCACGTGTCCGTGTCGATACCCATGTTTTCACGGTCAATGATTCCAATTATAAACATTGCATTGTTCAAAAGTGTGTTGTTAATCATGTAGTAGTATTTATGAAGAAGGATGCTGAATGAAAAAAAGAGAAGCAAAC
>CM068953.1:2912701-2928510 GCA_035128595.1 Eptatretus atami
CACTCGTAGCACGCTGATTGGTCGAGGGCCGCCGCAAGGCTTCTCCTTGAACTCCGCCCACCATGGCGTCGGCCAGAGCAAGGTGAAGGTGAGGGTGATGCTGGCGCTGTTGTGGTTGATGTTGGTGGTGTAAAAATAAAAGAAAACCCTGACTCAAAATAACTCGCAGCGCATGAACATTTATTCACCCATTAAAAAAGGGACAGGGACCCTAACTAAAGAACACATACTTACCGATATAACTGTTCTTTCGGACCTGTATGTTTGTGTGCTCATGGCTTCCAGATTCGCAACAATATAAAGTTGGTCCACGTGAAGTAATCCCCGTGAGAAGGAAGTGTGATTTGTTTTGAATTTATTTCTTGTTGTGACGTCATAACTGCATCGGTCGACCGCTTTATCCGATCAGTATGAAAGTTTTTGAGCGTCATCGAGGGCTACATTGTATGGGGGGAAAAATTGCTGACTTCATCAGCCACGTGGTTTGGCAGCAATGTGTTTTAAATTAGAGAGATATTTGACCTCACTGTGACCTTGACCTTTGACGATTGACAAAATCTAATCAGCATTGCCATCAGTCCTGAATCAGTGGTGTATTTGACATGGTAGCTTTCGTTCTCGGTATCGTGCCTACAAACAAACAAACAAACAACAAAGCAACAGAAACGAAGTCAAAATATACTTACAAAATCTTTAGATTGTAAGTAACAAGAGTCATAGACTGGTTATAGAAATCGTCAACTTGACCCTGAACTTGTTTAATAAAAACTGTCTCTAGACGAAGGTAGCAGACGTCAAACCAGAGTTTTTCTTACGATGATTCTGTACAACATCAAAAATCGAATGTTTGGACCTCACCGTGCTTGACGTTTTGACCCGATTTGACCAAAATCTATCAGCACTAGCTCACCCTTCCTGAATCACGTGGTGTAATTTGACATTGGTAGCTTCTTCCGTTTCGGAGTTATTTGTATCAACATCAAAAATCGATATTTGACTCATCTGTGACCTGACTTGAACCGATTTGACAAAATCTAATCAGCACTTGCCATCACTCCTGAATCAGTGAATGTATTTGGAACAATTGGTAGCTTCTTCCGTTCTCGAGTTAATCGTGCCTACAAACAAACAACAAACAAACAAACACACAAACAACAGAACGGAAGTCATAATATAGTACGAATCTTTAGATTTCGTAAGTAATAAATTTTTGATCACTAACTCTGCACTCGTCACATTGTTAGTGATCAATCTCCGTCTACGTGTTATCAACAACTATGGAAAAGAGAATGAGTGGGCAAGCACTTGCGCACAAATGACAACAAAACGACCAGCGTGTGCACACTACAGCCCTGCGTGATGGATAAGGAATCTCCAGCAGGAACGTAACGGTAAACACGGTAAAACAACAGCCACCAAGATGTAGTAATAGGGGTTGAATGAGCAAGATGGTCTCTGTCATACTTGCCATCCAGCGAGCTCGATTCCAAATAAATTAAATAACAAATAAATAAATAAATACAGACACCAAACCAAATCGCATTCCTTCTTCCACTCATCTTATAAATAAAACGAGGTGGACGTCTCTGTCTGTTGCATTTACCAGCTCTTCACACTTCGTGCAGAGTCAAACTCCGTAGCGTTATAACAATGCCTACATTATGCTGATGTACTTACTACTCCTATATTCTTCAGTCGCAAATAAAGTCGCACGTTCTCAAAGCGTTTTGCCATGCTCAATATATGGCATTCGGGTGACGGTGCTTCGGATGTTCTTTCTATTTTCTTCAACTTCTATGGTTTTCACGTTAATGTTTCCTTATGCAGTGGTTCCGCACCTTTTCAATATATGGCCGGATGGTGTCTATATTTTTCCAATGGACACTTTCACCTTTTTCACATTTTAATCAACAAACAAAAACTATTTAAAAAAAATAAAAAAGGGTAATTGAGTAATTAAGCACCAGCACGTCTGTGGATTCAGAGTCTCTTCCCTCGATGACGTGAACAATTCCTCTTCTATAGAGTGACATATCTTTGATGTGACAACAAACTGTATTATTTGAAAATTGGAATGGAGACGGTTGTTTGTTTTTGTGTTCTTTTAGTGTTTAGGAGCCAAATAACATTTTCAACACATCCTAAACAGAGAATCACAAGAAACTCCGCAACTGTGTGGGATATTAGACTTTGTTAATCCTCAGCAAAATGAGGAAGAATGTTCAAACCCTTAAAATCAACTTTTCATTTTACAACATTGGAAACTCCTGATCAAAGTTCCATTTCTTTTGTTGAGTAAACTCAACGGGCTTTTCTACATTCGAATGATGTAGATAATGGGGGTGAAATGTTAAAGGTTTACCCTATTCGAATTACCTCGTGACAAATACTTCCACTCCCGTTCTGGTTTGCGGGACGGCAGGTTCTCTCAGGGGTTCTGCCGACTTCTCAAAGTTAAGTTTCCGTTGTTATTTGTCGCCCGTTTTAAAACTGTTTATTTTTTTCTCACTCCATGTTTACTGTGTGTTCCAGTTCGGTTTTTGTCAAAAATCGTGCTATTTTTGTGAGTTTTTTCGTCGAACTTGTCTTTATCGGGCTCCTTGAGGCCCCCTGTCCTTCCATCGAGTGTATGATCGTCTTAATTGTATTCCTCCCTATCACTTCCAATCCTATTTTTCCCAACTTTTCCCAATGCCCCAAATCTATCTCCACCAACAACACTCTGTTTGTTGTCAAATTTTTAAAAAATAATTTCAGAAAAGAACAACACCCTTTCTCCTCCAGACACGAACAAGATTCTCTACTCTTCTTTTCTATTCTTTCTCTTCTTCTTCTTCTGCGCACATCCATCTTTCTTCTATTGACCGGTGACCCACTCTCACCGTTATTTTCACATTTTTCCCTCCAACCTTCCATTCACCGCGAATCTTCAAAACCATCAAAAAAAACAAACATAAAATTCCCTTGTATATTCTACTATACACTCTGAACCACGTTCTCTCCACCCTCTTCATGTTATGTCTTACCGACCCACAGCTTCACTCTGCGTTACCGATCCAAATTCACCATACACTCCACGATTTTACTTCAACCATCCCTTTTTCTAACCTTGTGAATCTTATCAAAAACTAATATAATAATAACAACGATCTCTTATAATGCTTCATCTTCCTCTTTCACACGTGGTGGTTCTCTTTTACTGTATATAATGCAACGACTGTTCTCCAATTTCACAACTGCTGTCAATTCGACCTTTCCTTCATACTTGTCGAGAAATTCAACTGTTTACGTCGTTTTTCTTCTCCTCATTCTCACTTACTTCGCCTTTATTGATCCATCAAGTAATGTCTTTAATCGCATCTCTGACATAAAAATAAAAATAAAAACAGTTTTGCAATGAGTGATTCATTTCCATCAACCATTCATTTTTTTCCATCTACAGCCAACTCACCTCTCAAAGCAACCATCACACTCTTTCCCTCCAAGTTCACTCTCACCTTTTCCCTCAACTCACACCCACACTTCTCCTCATCACCCTACATCAAAAGCTGCCTCCTTCCCAGCCCTCTCATCCACTCACCGTCCTTCAACTGCCTTCTGCCCCTCTTTTCCAACAATATCCTTACCTCCCCCCCCTCCCTTGTCCTACCTCCCCCTCCACTGGACCCAAACGCCTCTCCCTCCTCTTCCTAACAATGTGGACCTAAATATCCTGGGCTTCATCAAACTGACAGTATCTATCCATCAGGTTGCCACTGACAAACGAGACATAATCTGCCTAACAGAAACTTCCTCCTCAAGACCGTCTCTGATCCCAAGTTTCTCCTGGTTATTCACTCTCTGGTATGGAACCCGGTCTCATCCTGGTGGAGGAGTTGCTCTCTTCATCAAGCCTCTATTCCTCAGTCCTCCATGCACTGCCCTACTCCCCACACCCCCAGGAATACCTCTGGCTAGGCTTCCCCGCCACTGCCCACCTCATGTTTATTTGTGTACTCTCCCGTCCACCAACAGTGATGATTCATTTCACTTCGAACATGGACCCACTCATTTCTCATCTAAACCTCTTTCTCATATGTGGTGACTTCATTGTCATCAATGCAGTTGGATAGGTGTGGGTACCTCTCTCACCTGTCATGCACTTTCAGCAAATATTTCTGCAAACTCATGGGGACTGACTCAATGGTCATTCCCGACCCGGTTCTTACCAACGGTAATGCAGCTCTTCTGAATCTGGATTTTGACAAATTTCCTGAAAATTCTTCTTTTTCGCCACTCCAATCGGTTCATCTGAACCACTGTGCTTGTCAAAGTAAACATCCTCTCTGGCTGTTATCAAGAGAACCACCTCAGTGCGTCGAGTCTGGCGTTTTCACTCATCCGACTGGTAGGGTCTCCAAGCAGCATCAAACTTCTAGACTGGTCTCCCATCGCTACTTTCTCCAACATCAACTCATTGGGAATCTATCAGAAACTGCTCTCACTCAATGCACAGATTTATTCCGTCTCGTCTTCAGTTGTCTACCCTTCTCCGCCCATGGTTCACTGAGCTTGTGGCGAGGCAGTAAGTCCCTGAAACAACTTTGGCCCTTGCCTCATGGAAAGCAACCCACTGAGGGTAATTCTAGTTGCTTTCCATAAACTCAGAACAGTGTGTATCTAAACCCTCAGGAGAGCCAGAAAACAACATCTTTCCATCTCAAGTCTGAATCTCAAACTCTTCCCTCCTCAAATCCTGGTGGCCCACGAATCAAATTGTTTCTGGTGTATGTTCCCTCAAATCCCTCCTTACCTCAAATGGCCACCTGCTGACACTGCACATGAAAGGGCTGAATGCCTTACACGTGTATGCATCAAAATATTGTGTCGAAAGCATTGCATTTGCACCCACTTACCCATAGCACCAACTGTCCCGGACTCTGTGTCCTTTTCTCCTGACAAGGTTGGAGAGCTTGCGCAAACCGCAACCGATCCAGACGGCATCAGCCCCCGTGTCTAAAACTGCTTCCTCTGCTCTTGTCACTCTCTCTGTTCTATTCCCTCTCATTTGCTTCAAGGTCATCTGCCATTGCTTGGAATCCACAAACATACTGCCCTGCCACAAAAAGGTGCAAAAACAGATCCCTGCAACTACAGACAATCAGCCTTCTCCCATCATGAGCAAGGTTTATGGAATCCATTCACACTTCAGACATTAAATCTCCTCTTCTCCATGGCTTGATTTCGATCACCAATTTGGTCAGCCAGGTCACGCTTGCCTGGATATGCTGCTCTGCTCTCGCACAACACACATCGGATGGAGGTCCTCAATGCCAGACATGAATCAAGAGCATATCCGGGACATATTCACGTGGCTTACTGACACGGTCTGGCACCTGCCTGCTCACCAAACTCTTCCCATGGTATGCAAGGGACATCTCGACTCATGGTCGTCAACTTCCTCTCCCTTCGCAGCCAGTGTGGTCCTAGGAATTTCTTTCATCCCTCTTCTGTCCAGGCTGGAGTTCAAGATAGCGTTCTGGGCCCTGTTATTTTTTCGGTTTTCATCAATGATCTTTCCGACTCTCTGGAAAATCTTACATACTCCTTGCTGATGAGTCACCCTCTTGCCTACCATTGTCATCCTAGACCGCAAGCAGCACTTTTTCGCTTCTGAGATTGGAATAATCAAAACTGGTCCAACCGTGGAGCAATGTCTTTTCTCCGGACAAATCTCACACTCTCACTATTTCTCTCCAAAAGAAACCATTTGGACCCACCCCCCCCCCACCACCATATACTTTTCAACAATCTCTGGGAGAAGTCCTTTCATTCAAGCTCTGGGTTTCACTAACTGCATGATCTACTGGGAAACACATTTCACCTGGCTCCCAAAGCAGTCGCGACTGGGAATTCCTCTGTATGCAAAGTCTTTCTCGGCACCTGAAGCTCCTGACCACTTAACCAAGTATTCGTCCACAGCCTGAATGGAGTACTGCTCTCCCTCTGAGGGATGGTGCTCCTGCCTCCACTTTCCCCTTGGTGTCACACTGTGGAAACCAAGGGCATTTCGAATCATTGGTCTCCACGAATGAGGCAAAGTCTTTGGGCTCTCAATCTCGCCCGCAGGCTGGTCGGTGGTCTTTCTGTTTCTACGTTCCTCTCCAGCTCAATCCCCACCCCACCCCGTCTCCCTGCGATTTGGTTCCACCACATTTCCACAGGGCTCAAGGTCCGCAACAACCTCCTTCTGGTAAACTACCAAATCACGCATCACTGCTCACTTCACTTTTTTCATTTTTTTTTTTCGCCGCCTTGGAATAACCCTCACTCTAATTCAATCCCAATTACTTCCTCCCAAGCTTCAAAATATGTTCCCACCACCTCTTATCATCCCCATCCAATCCTCGATCTTTCTACCCCGTTAATCCAACTCAAGCCCTCTTCAAATTCCCTGCTTTCTTTCCTGAAAGTCCTGTAATGTCCATCTTGTATTCCTATGTTCCCGCCATCCCTCTCCTTCCACAGATCTCCTAATGTTTCTGTTCCCACTGTATTGTCTTTCCCACTCCCTCCCCTCTTGTCTCATTGCCATCCTCTTGCTGTGCGTTTTGGGGTTAGCTCTCATAAAAGAGCCTGCGACAAGGTAGTACAAAAATAATGCACGGTAGCTTTGGTTTATCCTCGGTCAGTAATGTAATCCAATTCCAAATATTCTGGATTATAATTTTCGACACGGTGGGTTTCATTTCTTTGAAGGTGGCTGATCAGATCCTCATTTTCAGTCGGAAGCCCAGGCTGGGCTGGTCCCCGCTACCACTCGCTCGTATCAGAAATCTCTCCATTTTGCGATGTACTGCATGTACTACACTAATAACGTGTGTACTACCACTAAACACTGATACGAGTCGAAAAGTCGTGATTTTATTTTTTTTAAATACATTCCGGAAAATACGGAGATGAGTTAGGTGGGATGCAACATAAAAGTTATACTTCAAGTGTAGGATGTCGATGCAACATGGGGGCTGTGATGTACATCATTGTTGAACTGAACAGAAAGTTAATACTTGTTTTATCCATTTCGGATAAAAAGGCTGCTTTGATGCTCCGCTGAGAATTTCATCAAAGCGAGCAGATGTAGAGCAGTACTCGTGTAAAGACATGTGTTAAAAGATGAAAATTGAATGAGCTGCTTGATTAAGAAAGGATGGTACAACCTGAAAGATTTGTTTTTGGGGAGGGGAGGGGTGTGGGTTGGGATGAACAGACACCTGCCATTTTGTCCAAATGGCCACAGGTTGGGAACGCAATAAGTTAGTCACTAAAATCAACATGCCATACTTTCTGTAATGACGGTTCCGATTTCAAGGCACCAGCCGAGCCTGCGTATGCAGACGCTTCAATCAAGGCAGCTGCAAAGAAGCAGAAATCGTGAAAAAAATATTCCTACAAAAACAACAGGAAAAAACAAATTCAAAAATAACTCGAGAGAGGACATCCATGAAAATCCTACAATAAACAGGAAAACAAACAAATTCAAAATAAAATGAGAACGTGAAAAATCCTACAAACAACCAGGAAAAAACTAGAGGGGGAGCACTCCGGGAGAGTGCAAAATCGCCCGCAATTACTGCTGGGTTCACTCGAAGTGACCTTATATCTTATTCATTAAATATGTCAAGTGCTGACAGTTATAGTTCTTTTCTTCCAACATTTTTTTTTGGGGGGGGGGGGGGGGTTGGAAATTCACTTAAAACATGTAAAAATTTTGTGTGCAAAAAAAAAATCGAAATTTTGTTGAAAAAAAGTTGCAAAATTTTTTACTTCTCTTAAAATTTTTTTTGGTTGGGGGGTGGGGGGTTTTGGAAAGCCACTTAAAACATGTAGAAATGGCAAAAAAAATTTTTTTCTTTTCTTGGGGGGGGGGGGTAAACATTTTTTTGGGGGGGGAGGTTGGAAAATATTAAAACATGTTAAAAATGCAAAAAAAAATGTTTTTTTTCTCTCAAAAATTTTTTTTGGGGGGGGGGGTTTGAAATCCTTAAAATATGTAAAATTGCAACAAAAAAATGTTTTTTCTCTAATTTTTTTTGGGGGGAGGGGGTTTGGAATCACTAAATATGTAGAATGCCAAGAAAAAAAAATGTTTTTTTCTCAATTTTTTTTGGGGGGGGGGTTAACATTTTTTTTTTTGGGGGGGGTTGAAAATCACTTAAACATGTAGAAATGCAAAAAAAAAAAAAATCTTTTTTTTGGGGGGGTGCAATTTTTTTTGGGGGGGGGGTTGGAAATCACTTAAAAACATTAGAAATCCCAAAAAAAAAAAATTTTTTTGGGGGGGGGGGTAACAATTTTTGGGGGGGGGGTTGGAAACACTTAAACATGTAGAAAGCAAAAAAAAAAAATTCAAATTTTTCTTTCAAATGGCGCCATAGCGGCCATATTGGATTTTGGACCAAGTCAAATTAATGGCATGAATCTTGGACTACTAACCCCCACAATTCGTCGAAATCCGTCGAGAGTTTTTCCGTAATATGTTCACAAACAAACAAACAAACAACAAACAACAAGCAGTCATAGATGGTACTTACGAAATCGTCAACTGACCTCTGACCTTGTCTAATAAAAGCTGTCATCGAGAGAAGGTAGCGACGCAAACGAGCGCGTAATGCTGTGGTCTTACATCCCCTCATTGCATAGCTTCAGTGCATAATACTCAGATACGACACCGACATAAATCTCATAAAACATCCGATTTTTACCAGAATTTCGACACCGGTTTAAGCGTCCTAAGGATCGCAAACCGAAGACAAATAAATGAAGTTATAATGAAACTCGTAACGTCAAGCAAAGCAAAAATCGGGCATTTCTCCACGCAATTATACTTAAGTGAATCAACGACGGCGTCTGCTTCGGCGCAGACTGCATCATGGGAGACCCGGAGCGGCTGCTCGATGCGCAATGCATCATGGGACGACCTTGACGCTTCGAGTGAAATTTTTTTATACAATCTTAAAACGTCTCCAAACATCCGATTTTACACGAATTTCGACAACCGAGTTTTAAGCGTCTAAGCGATCGCAAAAACTGAAGACAAATTAAAACGAACTCGTAACGTCCGAGCGGCAAAAATACTCCATTTCTCCACGTTAATTACGTGGATTATGTTTGACCTCACTTGACCTTGAAACCTTTGCCGATTTTGACAAAATCTAATCAGCATAGCCATCACCTCCTGAATCACGTGGGGTGTAATTTGACATGGTGCTTTTTCCGTTCTCGAGTTATCGTGCCTACAAACAACAAACAAACAAACAAACAAACAGAACGGAAGGCATCATATACTTCGAAATCTTTAGATTCGTAAGTCAAAGAAAGGGGTGAAAACAGTAACCTCCATCATCTTCGATGGCGGAGGTTAACAAACATTTCAAAAATAACTGAGAGGGACATCGTGAAAAATCCTACAAACAAACCAGGAAAAAAACAAAAACAAATTCAAAATAATTCGAGGCATTGTGAAAAATCCTAACAAAAACACACGGAAAAAAACAAAAACAAATTAAAGAATAACTCGAGAGAGGGACGTCGTGAAAAATTCCTCAAACACACAGGAAAAAAACAAATTCAAATAACTCGAGAGAGGAACATGGAAAAATCCACATAAACACAGGAAAAATAAACAAATTCAAAAATAAGGAGAGAGGAGAGAGAGAGAGAGAGATGAGAGAGAGAGAGGAGAGAGAGGAGAGAGAGAGAGGAGAGAGAGAGACATCGTAAAAATCCACAAACACACCAGGAAAAACAAAAAAAATTCAAAAATACTCGAGAGAGGAACTATGAAAAATCACAAACACACACAGGAAAAAAACAAAACATTCAAAAAGCAACTCGAGAGAGAGACTGTGAAAATCCAGACACACAAAGGAAAAAACAACAAATTCAAAAATAAGAGACAGAGAGACATCGTGAAAAATCCCCCAAGCCAGGAAACAAACAAATTAAAAATAACCTCGAGGGAGGGACATGTGAAAATCCCACAATAAAAACAGGAAAAACAAACAAATTTCAAAAATAACCGAGAGAGGAGGGAGAGAACATCGTGAAAATCCAAGTAAACACAGGAAAAACAAACAAATTCAAAATAACTCGAGAGAGAGGGAAGAAGCATCGTGAAAAATCCACAGAACACACAGGGAAAACAAACAATTCAAATAACTCGAGACAGAGAGCTCATGAAAATTCTCAAGCACACATGAAAAACAAATTCCAAAAAATAACTCGAGAAAGAGGAATCGTGAAAACTACAAATAAACAACAATTCAAAAAATAACTCGAGAGAGTATGTGAAAAATCCACAAACACACCAGAAAAACACATTTAAAATACGAAGAGAGAGAGAGAGAGAGGAAGAGAGAGAGAGAGAGAGAGAGAGAAGAGAGAGAGGAGAGAGAGAGAGAGAGAGAGAGAGAGCATCGTGAAAATCCCAAAGCACAGGAAAAAACGAACAAATTCAAAATATCGAGGGAGGGGGACATCGTGAATAATCCCACAAATAAAACAGGAAAAACAAACACAATTCAAACATACCTGAGAAAGACACAGTGAAAATCTACAAACAAAACAGGAAAAACAACAAATTTAAAAATAAACTCGAGAGAGAGACATCATGAAAAATTTTCAGCACACACAGGAAAAAACAAATTCAAAAGTAACTCAAGAGAGGAACATCGTGAAAAATCAACAAATAACACAGGAAAAAACACAAATTCAAAAATAACACGAGGAGACGTTAATGAAAGATCCTCAAACACAGGAAAACAACAAACAATTCAAATTACTCGAGGGAGGATATCGTGAAATCCTACAAACAACACAGGAAAAACAAATAAATTCAAAAACTCGAGAGGAGACATCATGAAAAATTCTACAACACACACAGGAAAAACAAATTCAAAATAACTGAGAGAGACATCGTGAAAAATCCTACAAACAAAGCAGAAAAATAGAGGGGAAGCACTCGGGTAGAGTGCAAAACCTCCGCCGCATATGCTGGGTCACTTTAGTGAACCTGATATCCATTCATTGTAGGTCAAATGAATCAGACTTACTGAACCACGATTGAAGTAAACTAAACTAGAATTGATGCGCATGTCGGAATGCCAAAAAAAAAATCAAAATTTTTTTGAAAAAAAGTTGCAATTTTTTTTTTTCTCTCTAACAATATTTTTTTTTGGGGGGGGGGGGGGTTGGTTCAAAAATCTTAAACATGTAGAAATGCAAAAAAAAATTTAAATATAATCGAATTTTTTTTGAAAAAAATTGCAAATTTGTTTTTTTTTCTCTAACAATATTTTTTTGGGGTTTGGAAATCATTAAAACATGTAGAAATGCAAAAACAAAAATTAAAAATATTTTCTTCAAAAAATGGCGCCTATTGGTCTTTGGACCAAGTCAAAATCTAATGGCATGATCCTTGGACCATACCTAATCCCCAAGTTTCGTCGAAATCCGTCAGAGGAGTTTTTCCGTAATCTACGTCACAAACAAACAAACAAAGACAGGCGGGAAACAGTAACCTCCGTCATCTTCCGATGGGAGGTTAACAAGCAATTCAAAATACTCGAGAGAGAGACATCATGAAAATTCTCAAGCACAACACAGGAAAAACAAACAATCAAAAATACTCGAGAGAGGGCATCGTGAAAATCCACAATAAACACAGGAAAAAACAAAAATTCAAAATACTCGAGAGACATCATGAAAAATTCTACAAGAAACCAGGGAAAAACAAACAAAATCAAAAATAATCGAGAGAGGGGCATGTGAAAATCGCACAATAAACACAGGAAAAAACAAACAAATTCAAAATACATCGGAGAGGGACATCGTAAAATCAAAAACACACAAGAAAAAACAAATAATTCAATAAACTCGAGAGAGGGACATCGTGAAAAATCCACAAACACATAAGGAAAAAACAAAAATTCAAAAATAATCGAGAGGGGGACACTCGTGAAAATCCCACAAATAAACAGGAAAAAAGAACAAATTCAATAATACTAAAGAGAGATATGGTGATAAATCCACAATAAACACAGGAAAACAAACAAATTCAAAAATAAATGAGAGAGAGAAGACAGTGAATCCTAACAACAAACCAGGATAAACAAACAAATTCAAAATAACTCGAGAGAGAGACATATGAAATTCCCGACAAGCACACAGGAAAAAACAATTCAAAAGTAACTGAGAGAGGACATGTGAAAATCCTAACAAATACACAGGAAAAAAAAACAATTCAAAATAACACGAGAGAGACGTTATGAAAAATCCAACACAGGAAAAATAAAATAAACCAACGTCACCTTAGGTGAACCCGTATCTTGCAAAAGGTGACACGTTTAGTGTGATTCTTTAAGGTCACTGAGGTGAAAGAGCTGGCTTATCCAAGGAGCGACTCCTTGAGGAATTATCTGCCTACGAGAGATTCCATGAGAATGTTCTACAGAGTAACCATGAAAAATATGCGTTTTGCCTCATAACGTCACCAAATGACGTCAATAATGTCTCAGCTTGATATATCTAGAAAGATCAATCGAGTGCTCAATTTTGAGGTACTACACGATATGGTTCTAAAACTGAAAAATTGACCTTGGGTAAATATTGTTTGACTTAGGTGCTAACCATGAATGTCAAGGCAATCGCCCACCAAAATTAATCAGCTTGAGTGCCAGACCATGAACTATATTCCATGAAGTTTGAAGACGATCGATCAAAATTAAAAAATATAAGTTTCGATCGACTCCCTGATTGCGACAAAGTGACCTTGACTTCAAAAATTTTATGCGCTTGAAAGGGACTCTATAGGCCTTGATATGCGAATTACAAAAATTTCCAATGAAATTGTGCTCTGCAGAGTGATTTATAAGTGTTATACAAAAAAATAAAATAAAATAAAATAAAACACATGAAGGTCAAGGCCAATCACACCAAAAATTAATCAGTTGAGTGCAGACCATTAAACTATATTCCAATGAAAGTTTGAAGACGATCGATCAAATTCATCAAAAAATAAGGGTTTTGTCGTATTACCCTGATTTGCGACAACGTGACCTTTGACTTTAAAAATTTTTATGCGCTGAAAGGGACTCTATAGGCCTCTGATATGCCGAAGTTACCAAAATTTCCAATGAAAACTGTGCTCTGCAGAATTTTTTTTTCGTGATTACAGACAACAAAAACAAAAACAAAAAAAAAAATTAATAAAAAAAAACATACAGACTGACTAACATATCTGCAAAATCTTCGTTTTGGCAAGATAACAAATTAAAAATAAACTCGAGAGGGGGACATCGTGAAAATCCCACAATAAACGCAGGAAAAACAAAACAAATTCAAAATAACTCGAGAGAGGGACATAGTGAAAATCCTACAAACACACAGGAAAAAACTAGAGTAATTCGACTGCGCGCAGTCGACGGGTATGCTCCGCCTCTCACCGCACAAATACATCTTGAAGTATGACATATTTGACCCTTGACCTTTATCATATCTGGCCCAAAATTAATCAGTTATTTGCCCTGTCTAACTTTCTTTACCTTTGTACCAAGTTCGATGAAATTCTGTCCAATATTTGAGTTTAGGGCGTAAACAGTAAAATTTCAGAGTTTGACCTTTGACCCTTGACCTTTATCACATTTGGCCCAAATCTAATCCTTAATTGACCTGTCTTACTTTAAACCTTTTTTAAACCAAGTTTGAATGAATGTCTCACAATTGCTTCTTGAGTTTTATCGCGCAAAACGAAAATCCGGATGGATGACGAGCAGGCAACCCGGAAACATAATGCCTCTGGCAACCCTTGGTGCAGAGGCATAAACAAAACCAAATTTCAAAATAAAACTCGAGAGAGGGACATCGTGAAAATCCGGACAAAAAAACAAATTCAAAAATAACTCGAGAGAGAGACATCATGAAAATTCTACAAGAACACAGACAGGAAAACAAACTTCAAAAATAACTCGAGAGAGGACATCGTGAAAAATCCCACAAACACACACAGGAAAAAACAAACAAATTCAAAGATGCGCATAAGTGCTGGAAATAACTTGAGAGAGAGATATCGTGAAAAATCCCACAAACACAACAAAGGAAAAAAAAACACATTCAAAAATATACGAGAGAGACGTTGTGAAAAATCTACAAACAAACACAGGAAAAAACAAATTCAGAATTAACTCAGAAGAGAGTTAATGTTGAAGTATATTTCAATTCTAATAAAATGATTTTAAAGATGGTTAAAAAAAACAACACAAGAAGGACACTCTTCGACATCACAGATATACTGTTACAAATCTGCAGCCATGAGCACTCAACATTCAGGTCCACGTAGCTAGTTATTTCGTAAAGTAAATGTGGATAGATAGCTCCCTTTCCCCTATGTCTAATGGGAATTAAAGTGCAAGTGCGTGTGAAGTTATTTTATAGATAGGATTTTTACTCCAAACAACCACAACAACAACGGCACCCTCCCTGGCTTCTTCCACCATCGGCCTGATGCGCATAAGTGCTGAGCGCCTGTGGGGGAGTTCCATTGGCAACCGACGCATTGGCTCCGCTCCAGGGTCGAGCAAGACGTGTTGCCTTCAGCCAATGGGCAAAGCACGAGCGACGTACGCCACTTCTAGCCAATGCGGAGGCAATCGCACGAAGAAGGAGGAATGCTCTCAGGGGGACGGGCCGCGAGGATGCTCGCCACGCCCCCGGCGAGTCACGAACGGTGACGGATCGCCTGAGACAAACCGGCCAATCCGGAGGCGAGTTGCGTCGGGGCGGGTTTCCCCCCCCCCACCCCCATGCGGGGGGGGGGGGTTAAGAGAAGCACGGGTGTGCGCAAAGAGGTCCCCTTTTTCCTTGACCTGTCCGCGGAGGATCGCTGCCTGCGAGAATCGTTTGCCTGTCTTGTCTGCTGGCGCTCACTGTTCGTCACTTGCCGGAGGAGCGTGCTGGAGCCCGACGTTACCTCCTAACAGCAGCGGCATCGAGTTGCGGGTTCGAGTCCGCCGAGCTGGATCATCAGAGGCCGCACGAGGCAGGAAGGTCAAGCTAGTTTCCTTACCTCCAGCTCACGTCTCGAGCTGGGGGTATCATAAAGACCCGACGGGGTCCATTTCTTTTGGGGGTGTGTGTCTGTGCGGGCCAGTCTCTAAGTAGCACCTGTATAAGTGCTTGTGTATAAATTTCCATTTCTTTTATATTCGGATAACTCTGCCTTAGTGTCCCCTCGTCCCCCGATTATTGTAAATAAATT
Organism: Eptatretus atami; assembly: GCA_035128595.1. Classification (NCBI taxonomy): domain Eukaryota; kingdom Metazoa; phylum Chordata; class Myxini; order Myxiniformes; family Myxinidae; genus Eptatretus; species Eptatretus atami. The sequence continues at coordinate 2,927,994 of CM068953.1, forward strand.
CCCTCTTGTTGAATGTCAGCTCGTTCCTCTCATTCTTTTATTGGCTTAGCAGGTGCGTGTTGAGAAATAGCGAAGCAGTAAATATTCATTTGGATCAACGGCCTCGGTAACCATCCGCTCGGGTTACACATAATTCTGTATTATTACATAAATAATTACATAATTCTGGATGCCAGACCATGCGTCTGATAGTTTGAAATTTAAACAACGATTCCCATCAAACTACATCATAATTGTGATGCTTCATGTCACTGATGATGCGGTTCAAGAGAGGATTTAAAAAAAAGATTTTCTTTCAATCCAAAATGGCTGTCAGACTGTGTGAGCTATTAATTAAAATGAACACCCTGGTATACCCAAGGCTTGGTCGGTGAAGTTTCCCTCAACCGATGACATCATAGGTGAGAGATTTTTGTTCCTCGTGGATCGGCAAACCTGTAAAGTTTCGCCTTGATCTGTCAGCTGTTTTGGAGATTTTTGAAGGTTTTTTGTTAAAAATCAATAAAAAAAAAAAATA
>CM068953.1:2938508-2948880 GCA_035128595.1 Eptatretus atami
GAGGGATGGGGCGGGGAACATAGGGAATACAAGATGGACATTACAGGGACTTTCAGGAAGAAAAGCAGGGAATTTGAAGGAGGTGGGCTTGAGTGGATTAACGGGGTAGAAAAGATCGAGGATTTGGATGGGGGATGATAAGAGGTGGTGGGGAACAGCTATTTTGAATGCTTGGAGGGAAGAATGGGATTGAATAGAGTGAGGGAGTTTATTCCAAAGGCGGGAAAAAAAGAGAAATGAAAAAGTGAAGGTGAGCAGTGATTCGTGATTTTGGTAGTTTTACCAGAAGGAGGTTGTTGGCGGACCTTGAGCGTTAGAGGAAATAAGTAACTATCTTGTGTAATTACAACCTCCATCCTCCAAAAAATACAATCCATTATCATGTTAAATAAATAAATAAACAAGCAGTCATAACTGGCTACTTACGAAATAGTCAACTTGACTCTGACCTGTCTAATAAAAAGCGTCTCTAGAGAATGTAAGCGACGCAAACCAAAGTTCTACGATGATTCTGTACCAAACATATCAAAAAATCGATATGTTTGACCTCACACGTGACCTTGACCGTTGACCGATTTTGACCAAAAATCTAATCATCACTAGCCATCACCTCCTGAATCACGTGGTAATCTGACATTGGTAGCTTTCTTCCTTTCTCGAGTTATCTTACCAAAACAATCCAAAAATCGAATGTTTGACCTCACCGTACTTGGCGAGGAGTGAGGGGCGGACCGTTTGACGATTGTTGACCAAAATCTAATCAGCACTAGCCATCACCCTCCGAAATCACTGTGGTTTTGAATTTGACATTGGTATCTTCTTCCGTTCGATTATCTGTACCCAAACCTTCAAAATAATCGAATGTTTGACGCTCACCGTGACCTTGACCTTGACCATTTTGCACCAAAATCTAATCACGACTACCATCCACCCCCTGAATCACGTGTGTAATTTGACATTGTAGTCTCTTCCAGTTCTCAGTTATCTGTGACCAAACCACAAAAATCAATGTTGACCTTGACCGTACCGATTTGTGAACCAAATCTAATCAGCACTAGCCATCACCCTCTGAATCACGTGCATGTAATTTGACATTGTAGCCTTCTTCTTCTCGAGTTATCGTGCCTAAAACCAAACAAACATACAAAACAAACAAACAAACAAACAGAACGGAATCCATCAATATACTTAGGAAATCTTTAGATTGTCGTAAGTAACAAACATTACAAACAAACAACACAAAAAAGCATCTAGACCTGGTACTTGACAAATCATCAACTGAACTACTGACCTTGTTCTAAATAAACGATGAAATCATCAGGAAGCCCAGGAGCTTGATTCTGAATTCATTGTGGTCTACATTTTTACACTGTGGTTGCAGATAATCAGTCCAACTCAAAACTGAATTTCTTATAAAATCATTTTTTTTTTTAAAGTGATCAGGCCAGCAGGATATGCCAGATAATAGGGTATTTACTTTGCAGAAGAAATCTGAAAAAGATTATTATATTATAATATATCTATTCATCGCTGTCCAGAATGTCGACAACCGAGTTTAAGCGTCCTAAGCATCGCCAAAAAACCGAAGACAAAATTAAAATCGAATTAAACCGAACTCTAACGGTCGCGAAGCTCTCATTCGAACTAAACGTCACCAATGCAGCGATCATCATGACCTGAAAAAAACGATTTTCTTCGCACACTTCCGTCTTTTGCTATAACATGATCTTATACCTTCGTTCTTCACGCCATTCTTAACTCTTCCAGATCTTTCATACCCGCTTACACCCCTCCTTCTTTGCGAACTGCAATTATTTTTTGGTTTTTTTTATTTTTTTTTTTCTTTTTTTTTTGGCGACTGATCTGTTAGCATTGACATTGTCTTTTTTTTTTTTGGTGACGTAGTGACGTTCTGCTCGAGCTCATCTGCATCATGTGACGATACTCCTGTGACGTGTGTGCTCGGCAATTGCATTTGCATGCGGACGACCTTCTTGACGCTTCGATGTGAATATTTTTTATTACAATCTTAAAACGTCTCCCAAAACATCCGATTTTTTACCGATTTCGACAACCGATTTTAAGCGTCTCTAACGATGTCAAAAACCGAAGACAAATAAAATCGAAGTATAAAACCGAAACTCGTAGTTCGAGCGAAAGCAAAAAATCTCCATTCTCCATGCAAAACCTTAACGTCAATCAACGACGCATCTGCTCGAGCGCAAATAATCAGGGACGACCTCTTTTACGTCTGCTTTTTTTTCTTTGGTGGGGGTGAGCGCAATGCTTTCATGGGACGACCGCGTTGATCGCTTCGAGTGAATATTTTTTATACAACTTAAAACGTCTCCGAAACATGCTGATTTTTACAGCGAATTTCGACAACGATTTAAGCTCCTAAGCAATCGCAAAAACTGAGACAAAATTAAAATCGAATTTAAAACGAACTCGTAACGTCGACGAAGCAAAAAACTCCATTCTCCACGTAATTTACGGAATTATGTTTGAACCTCACTGTACCTGCACCTTTGACCGATTTGACCAAACTAATCAACACTAGCCACACCCTCCTGAATCACGTGGTAATTGACATGGGGCTTCTTCCTTCTCGAGTTATCGTGCCTACAAACATACAAATCAAACCAAGCAGTCATAGACTGACTTACGAAATCGTCAACTTGACCTCTTGACCTTGTCTAATAAAACTTCTTCTAGAGAAGTAGCCGACGCAAACCAGAAGTTTCTACGATTGATCTGTTACCAAACCATGAAAAACTCGAATGTTAGACCTCACCCTGGACCGTTGACGATTTTGACCAAAATCTAATCAGCACTAGCCATCACCTCCTAGAATCACGTGTTAATTTGAACCCATTTTGGATAGCTCTTCCGTTCTCTAGTTATCTTACCAAACCATTCAAAAATGAATGTTTACCTCACTTGACCTTTGACCGGTTGACCGATTTACCAAAAATCTAATCATCACTAGCCATCACCCTCCTGAATCACTGTGGTGATTAATATTGACATTGTAGCTTCTTCCGTTCTCGAGTTATCGTTACCAAACCATCAAAAAATCAAAATGTTTGAACCTCACCGTGACCTTACCGTTGACCGATTTGACCAAAATCTAATCAGCACTTGCCACACCCTCGCTGAATCACGTGGTGTAATTTGACATGTGAGCTTCTTCCGGTTCTTGAGTTATCGTGCCTACAAAAACAAACAAACAAACAAATAACAAAACAAACATTACAAAACAAACAAACAAACAGAAACGGAAGTCATCAATTATACTTACGAAATCTTTAGATTTCGTAAGTAACAAACATGCATGTCATAGACTTGGTACTACGAAATCGTCAACTTGACCTCTGACCTTGTCTAATAAAAGCTGTCTCGAGAAAGTAGCGACGCAAACGACGCGTAATGCTGTGTCTTACAATCCCCCTCATTAGCATAATCTTCAGTGATAATACCTCAGATACGACACCCGACATAAATCTCATAAAACATCCGATTTTTACCAGAATTTACGAACAACGAGTTTTAAGCGTCCTAACATCGCAAAAAACCGAAGACAAAAATAAAATCGAAGTTAAAAATGAACTCGCAACGTCAGCAAAGCAAAAATCGGCATTCTCCACGCAATTATTTAATATTGATTTCATTCAAAGTCACAAAAACCGTAATCTCTGCCATCCACCAACAATCTTTACATAATCCGACGGTGATACTCAGCGAGTCAGGCATGCGACGATAACCTCTTTATTGGATAAAAAAAATGACTTTAAACACCCATTTTATTGAAAAAACCGTCACCGCGCACACCGAAAACCTTAAGTGACTCAAACGACGGTCTGCTCGAGCCAACTGCATCATGGATCGACCCGTGACGTCCCGCTCGAGCGCACTGCATTCATGGGACGACCCTTGACGCTTCAGTGAAATATTTTTATTCAAATCTTAAAAAACATCTCCAGAATACATCGATTTTTACCAGAATTTCGACAACCGAGTTTAAGCATCGAAGCATCGCAAAAACGAGAACAAAATTTAAAATCGAAGTTTAAAACGACTCGTAACTGAGCGAAGCAAATAATACTCACATTCTCAGAATTTAGTCGAATTATTTTGACCTCACTGTGACTCTGACCTTTGACCATTTTTGACCAAAATCTAATCAAGCGCTAACCATCACGTTATGTAATTTGACATTGGTAGCTTCTTCCTTCTCGGTTGATCGTGCCTAACAAACAAACAAACAAACAAACATACAAACAAACAAGAACGGAAGGGCATCAATATACTTACGAAACTCTTAGATCGTAAGTAAACAAAGCAAGTCATAGACTTGGTACCTACGAAAATCTTCAACTTACCCTCTGACCTTGTCTAATAAAAGCTGTCCTAGAGAAGTAGCACGCAAACCAAAGTTTCTACGATATTCGTGTACCAACCGACTCAAAAATCAATATTTGACCTCACTGTGACCTTGACCGTTAACCGCATTTTGACCAAAATCTAATCTGAGCGCATTCCACCACCCTCCGAATCACGTATGTAATTTGACATGAGCTTCTTCCTGTTCTCGATTATCTGCCCTACAAACAAAAAACAAAACAAAAAGCAAGTCATAGACTAGGGTACTTACGAATCGTTCAACTTGACCTCTGACCTTGTCTAATATAAAAGCTGTCTTCTAGAGAGGTAGCACGCCACAACCAGAAGTTCTACGATGATTCTGTACCAAACCCAATCAAACAATTGAATGTTTGACCTCACCGTGACGGGGACCGCTGCTACGATTTTGACCAAAAACTAATCAGCATAGCCATCACCCTCCTGAATCACGTGGCTTAACTTGACATTGTCAGCTTCTTCCTGTCTCGAGTTATCTGTGACCAAACCATCAAAAATCGAATATTTGACCTCACTTGACCTGACCTTGACCGATTTTACCAAAATCTAATCGCACTAGCCATCGACCCTCCTATATCACGGATGAATTTGACTATTGGTAGCTTCTTCCCTCTCGAGTATCGTGCTACAAACAAACAAACAAACAGAAACGGGTATCATCAATATACTTACGAAATCTTTTAATTTCGTAACGTAAAGAAACAAACAGAAACGTAGTCATCAACATATACGTCGAAATCTTTCCGTATCTTAATAACAAAACACACACAAACAAACAAAACGGAAGTCATCAATATAGTCTACAAAATTCTTTAGATTCGTACAGTAATAAACTTTTCTATCACTAACTCTGCACGAGCTCACCATTGTTAGTTCCATCCTCTTCTACGTGTTATTCAAACAACTTAATTGGAAAAAAGAGAATGAGTGGCAAGCAACCTTGCCGCACAATGACAACAAAACCGAACCAGGGTGTGCACAACTACACCCTGCCGTGATCGATAAGAATCACTCCAGCAGGAACGTACTACGGTACGGTACAAACACGGTGTAGTAAAAACACGCCAACCAAGATGTTAGTATAGGGTGTGAATGAGCAGGATGTCTCTGTCAATCAACTTGCATCCACGAGCCATTCCAATAAATAAAATAAACCAAATAAATAAATAATAACAGACACCAAAACCCCAAATCGCATTCTTCATTCCCACTCATTTCATAAATAAACGAAGGTGGACGTCTGGCCTGTCGTCCATTTACCAGGCTCCTCTCTCACCACTTCGTTGCAGAGTCAAACCCGTAAGCTTTAACAATCCTTACAATTATGCTTATGTACTTACTACTCCTATTATTCCCTTCAGTCCATACGAAAGTCCACCGTCTCAAGCGTTTCTATGCTCAATATTATGGCATTCGTCTACGGTGCTTCGGATTGTTCTTCTATTTTCTTCACTTCTATGTTTCACATCACCTGTCCTAATGTAAGGCTTCCCAAACCGTTTTTCAATATATGCCATGATGGTGTCTATTTTTCCAATGGACCACTTTCACCTGTTTTCACATTTTAATATCAAAACAAACAAAAAAACTATTAAAAAAAAATAAAAAAGTAATTAAGCTTCAACCAGCAACTCTGGATCAGAGTCTCTTTCCTCGATACGTTGAACAAGTTTCCTCTTCTATAGATGACATGTCTTGAATGGACAAAAAACTGTGATTTTTGGAATGATAGGAATGGAGACGAGTTGTTTTTTTGTGTTCTTTTTAGTGTTTTAGAAGCCAAATAAACATTTTCCACACATCCCTAACACAGAGAATCACAAAACTCCCCCACTGTGTGGGATATTTAGACTTTCTAATCCTCAGCAAAATGAGGAAAGATGTTTTCAAATCACTTAAATCAAGTTTCATTTACACCTTGAAATCCTGATGGCAAAGTTCCATTTTCTTTGTTGAGTAAACTCAACATGGTTCTTCTCACATTCCGAATGATTAGTAGATAAATGGGGTGGAATGTTAAAGGTTTAAGCCCCTCATTCGACATTACCTCTGACAAATACCTTCCACTCCCGGTCTGGTTTGCGGCGACGCAGGTCTCTCAGGGGTCTCTGCCGGACTTTCTCAAAGTTAAGTTTCCGGTTGTTATTGTCCCGTTTTAACTGGTTTATTCTCACCTCCATGTTTACTGTGTGTTCCAAGTTCGCGTTTGTTTCAAAATCGTGCTATTTGTGAGTTTTCGTCGACCTTGTCTTATCGGCTCCTTGAGGCCAACCTGTCCTTCCCATCGAGGTTATGACGTCGTTAATGTATTCTCTCCCTATCACCTTCATTCCTATTTCCCAACTTTTCCCAATCCCCAAATCTATCTCCACCAACAACACTCTGTTTTTGCAAAATTTTTAAAAAATAATTAAGAAAGAACAAACAACCCTTCTCCCTCCAGACCCACGAACACAGATTCCTCTTACTCTTCTTCTCTTCTCTTCTTCTTCTTCTTCTTCTTCCTTCTCCGGCACACCATCTTTCTTCTATTCGAGGTGACCCACTCTCACCGTTACTTTCACGATTTCTTCCTCCAACCTTCCATTCCCGAATCTTCAAAAACCCATCAAAAAAAAACAACAATAATAATTCCCCTTGTATACTTTCTCACTATACACCTCCTGAAACCACGTATCTCTCCACCCTCTTCATGTTATGTTCACGACCCATCAGCTTCACCTGCGTTACCATCCAAATTCACCATACACCTCCACGATTTCACTTCAACATCCCTTTTCCTAATCTTGTGCAATCCTATCAAAAAAACTAATAATAATAATAACAACGATCTCATTAAATGCTTCATCTTCCTCTTTCAAACGTTGGTCTCTTACTGTATCATATGCACGAGCTGTTCTCCAATTTCAACAGACTGCTGTCAATTCGACCTTTCCTTCATACCTTGTCGACAGAATTCAACTGTTACGTCGTTTCTTCTCTCCATTCTCTTAATTCGCCTTTATTGCATCCATCAAGTAATGTCTTAATCGCATCTCTGACATAAAAATAAAAAATAAACAGTTGCAATGATGTTCATTTTCCATCAAACCATTTCTTTTTTTCCATCTACAGTGCCAACTCACCCCTCTCAAAGCAACCATCACACTCTTTCCCTCCAAGCTTCACTCTCACCTTTCTCCCTCAACTCTCCACACCCACACTTCTCCCTCCAATCACCCCCTCACATCCACAAAGCCTGCCTCTTCCCCAGCCTCTCATCACTCCACCTCCTCAACTCCGTCAACTGCCTTCTGCCCCTCTTCAACAACTATCCTTACCTCCCCCCTCCCCCCTTGTCTACCTCCCCCTCCCCTGGACCCAAAGCCTCCTCCCCTCCCTCTTCCTTAAACAATGTGGACCTCAAATACTGGGCCTTCACTCAAAACCTGACAGATCTATCCATACAGTGCCACTGACAAACGAGACATAACTGCCTAACAGAACTTTCCTCCCTCAAGACGTCTCTGACTCCCAAGTATCTCCCCCTGGTTACTCACTCCTCTGTATGACAGGACCCGAGCTCATCCTGGTGGAGGAGTTGCTCTCTCATCAAAGCCTCTATCCTCACTCTCCATTGCACTCGCCCTCACTCCCCCACACCCCCAGGAATACCTCTGGCTACGGCTTCCCCGCCACTCCCACTCATGTTTATTGTACTCTCCCGGTCCACCAAACAGTGATGATTCCATTTACAACTTCCGAAAAACATGGACCAACTTCATCTTCTCTCTAAACTCTCTCTTCTCAATGTGGTGACTTCAATGTCATCATGCAGTTGGATAGTGTGGGTACCTCTCTCACCTGTCATGGCAACTTCAGCAAAATACTTCTGCAACTCAGGACTGACTCAATCGCGTCAACTTCCCGACCCGGTCTTAACCAACGTAATGCAGCTCTTCTGAATCTGATTTTGACAAATTTCCCTGAAAATATCTTCTGTTCTTCGTCCACTCCAATCGCGTTCATCTGACCACGTGCTTGTCAAAGAAACACATTCTCTGGCTGTTATCAGAGAACCACCTCAGTGCCGTTGAGTCTGGCGTTTCACTCAATCCGACTGTAGGTCTTCCAAGCAGCCATCAAACTTCTAGACTGGTCCCCATCGCTACTTTCTCCAACATCAACTCATCCTGGGAATTCTATCAAAGAAACTTGCTCTCCCTCATCACATATTTATCCCCTCTCGCCTTCAGTTCCACCCTCCTCCCGCCCATGGTTCACTGAAGCTTGTGCGAGGCAGTAGTCCTGAAACAACTTGCCCTTGCCTCATGGAAAGCAAACCCAACTGAGGGTAATCTCATTGCTTCATAAAGCTCAGAACAAGTGGTATCTACCCCTCAGGAGAGCCAGAAAACACATCTTTCTCACTCTCAAGTCTGAACTCTCAAAACTCTCTCCTCTCAAAACCTGGTGCCACGAATCAAATCTGTTTCTGGTGTATGTTCCCCCTTCAATCCCTCCCTTACCTCAAATGGCCCACACTGCTGACACTGCACTGAAAGGGCTGAATGCCTTAACACGGTGTAGCATCAAAATATTGTTCGAAAGCCATTGCATTTGCACCCACCTACCCAGTCACACCCAACTTCCCTGGACTTCTGTGTCCTTTCTCCTGACAAGGTGGAGAGCTTGCAGTCAAACCGCAAACCGATCCAGACGGCATCAGCCCACGTTCCTAAAAACTGCTTCTCTGCTCTTGCTCACTCTCTCTGTTCAATTCACCCTCTCATTCTCAAGGTCATCTGCATCTGCCTGGAAATCAGCAAACATCACTGCCTGCACAAAAAGGTGCAAAAAACAATCCCTGCAACTTCAGAACCAATCACCTTCTCCCAATCATGAGCAAGGTTATGAATCCATCATCACTTCAGACATTAAATCCTTCCTCTTCTTCCAATGGCTTGATTCCGATCACCAATTTGGTTCAGACCCAGGTCACGCTGCCCTGGATATGCTGCTTCTGCTCTCCCAACAATGGATGGAGGTCCTCATGCCAGACATGAAATCAGAGCCATATCCGGGACATATCACGTGCTTCTGACACGGTCTGGCACCCTGCCCTCTCACCAAAACTCTTCCCATGGTATCCAAGGACATCTCCACTCATGGCTCGTCACTTCCTCTCCCTTCGCAGCCAACGTGTGGTCCTAAATGGAATTCTTTCATCCCCTCTTCCTGTCCAGGCTGGAGTTCAAGATAGCGTTCTGGCCCTGTATTTTTTCTGGTTTTCATCAATGATCTCTCGACTCTCTGGAAAATCTTACATATCTCCTTGCTGATGAGTCCACCCTCTGCCCTACCATCTGTATCCCTCAGACCGCAAGCAGCAGCTTCTTCGCTCTCTGCAGATCTGGAAATAATCACCAAACTGGTCCAACACGTGGAGCATGTCTTTCAATCCGGACAAATCTCACACTCTCACTATTTCTCTCCAAAAAGAACCATTTGGACCCCCCCCCCCCCACCACCCATATACTTTGTCAACAATCCTCTGGAGAAGTCCTTTCATTCAGCTTCGGTTTCACTAACTGCCATGATCTATCCTGGGAAAACCACATTTCCAACCTGGCCTCCACAAGCCAGTCGCCGACTGGGAATCCTCTGTCATGCAAAGTCCTTCCTCGGCCCCCTGAGCTCCTGACCATTACAAAGTATTCGTCCACAGCCTGATGGAGTATGCTCTCCCCTCTGGGATGGTGCTCCTGCTCCCCACCTTTCTCGTGTCACACTGTGGAAACCAAGCATTTCGAATCATTGGCATCTCCCACGATGAGCAAAGTCTTTGGGCTCTCACTCTCGCACCGCAGGCTGGTCGTGTCTTTCTGTCTTCTACCGTCTCCTCTCCAGCCTCACACCCCCACCCCACCCCGCCTCCCTGCGATTTGTTCCCCACCACATTTCCACAGGG
>CM068953.1:2963677-2979470 GCA_035128595.1 Eptatretus atami
TGGAGAGTGAGGAATAGAGGCTTTGATGAAGAGAGCAACTCCTCCACCAGGATGAGACTCGGGTCTGTCATACCAGAGGAGTGAGTAACCAGGGAGAGATACTTGGGAGTCAGAGACGTCTTGAGGGAGGAAAGTTTCTGTTAGGCAGATTATGTCTCGTTTGTCAGTGGCAACCTGTAATGGATAGATCTGTCAGGTTTGAGTGAAGGCCCAGATATTTGAGTCCACATTGTTAAGAAGAGGGAGGGGAGGAGGCTTTGGGTCCAGGGAGGGGGGGTAGGACAAGGGGGGAGGGGGGAGGTAGGATAGTTGTTGAAGAGGGGCAAAAGCAGTTGAGGAGGTGGAGTGATGAGAGGGCTGGGGAAGGAGGCAGCTTTGTGGATGTGAGGGGGGTGATTGGAGGGAGAAGTGTGGGTGTGGAGAGTTGAGGGAGAAAGGTGAGAGTGAAGCTTGGAGGGGAAAGAGTGTGATGGTTGCTTTGAGAGGGGTGAGTTGGCACTGTAGATGGAAAAAAAAGAATGGTTGATGGAAAATGAACACTCATTGCAAACTGTTTTTATTTTTTATTTTTATGTCAGAGATGCGATTAAAGACATTACTTGATGGATGCAATAAAGGCGAATTAAGAGAATGGAGAGAAGAAACGACGTAACAGTTGAATTTCTTCGACAAGGTATGAAGGAAAGGTCGAATTGACAGCAGTCTGTTGAAATTGGAGAACAGTCGTGCATTATGATACAGTAAAGAGAACCACACGTGTGAAAGAGGAAGATGAAGCATTATAAGAGATCGTTGTTATTATTATTATTAGTTTTTTGATAAGGATTGCACAAGATTAGGAAAAGGGATGGTTGAAGTGAAATCGTGGAGGTGTATGGTGAATTTGGATCGGTAAACGCAGAGTGAAGCTGATGGGTCGGTGAAACATAACATGAAGAGGGTGGAGAGATACGTGGTTTCAGGAGGTGTATAGTGAGAAAGTATACAAGGGGAATTATTATTGTTGTTTTTTTTTGATGGGTTTTTGAAGATTCGGGAATGGAAGGTTGGAGGAAGAAATCGTGAAAGTAACGGTGAGAGTGGGTCACCTCGAATAGAAGAAAGATGGTGTGCCGGCAGAAGGAAGAAGAAGAAGAAGAAGAAGAAGAAGAAGAGTAAGAGGAATCTGTGTTCGTGGGTCTGGAGGGAGAAAGGGTTGTTGTTCTTTTCTTAAATTATTTTTTAAAATTTTGACAACAAACAGAGTGTTGTTGGTGGAGATAGATTTGGGGGCATTGGGAAAAGTTGGGAAAATAGGAATTGAAGGTGATAGGGAGAGAATACAATTAAGACGATCATACACCTCGATGGGAAGGACAGGTTGGCCTCAAGGAGCCCGATAAGACAAGGTCGACGAAAACTCACAAAATAGCACGATTTTTGAAACAAAACCGAACTTGGAACACACAGTAAACATGGAGGTGAGAAAATAAACAGTTAAAACGGGACAAATAACAACCGGAAACTTAACTTTGAGAAAGTCGGCAGAGACCCCTGAGAGAACCTGCCGTCGCCGCAAACCCAGAACCGGGAGTGGAAGGTATTTGTCACGAGGTAATGTCGAATGAGGGGCTTAAACCTTTAACATTTCACCCCCATTTATCTACTAATCATTCGGAATGTGAGAAGAAGCCACGTTGAGTTTACTCAACAAAAGAAATGGAACTTTGCCATCAGGAGTTTCCAATGTGTAAAATGAAAAGTTGATTTAAGTGGTTTGAAAACATCTTTCCTCATTTTGCTGAGGATTACAAAGTCTAAATATCCCCACACAGTTGGGGGAGTTCTTGTGATTCTCTGTGTTAGGGATGTGTGGAAATGTTTATTTGGCTCCTAAACACTAAAAAGAACACAAAAACAAACAACTCGTCTCCATTCCAATTTCAAATAATACAGTTTGTTGTCACATTCAAGACATGTCACTCTATAGAAGAGGAACTTGTTCAACGTCATCGAGGAAAGAGACTCTGAATCCACAGACGTTGCTGGTTGAGCTTAATTACTTTTTATTTTTTTTTTAAATAGTTTTTTTGTTTGTTTGATTAAAATGTGAAAAAGGTGAAAGTGGTCCATTGGAAAAATATAGACACCATCATGGCCATATATTGAAAAAGGTTGGAAGCACTACATTAAGGACAGGTGATGTGAAACACATAGAAGTGAAGAAAATAGAAGAACAATCCGGAAGCACCGTCCACCCGAATGCCATGATATTGAGCATGGCAAACGCTTTGAGAACGGTGGACTTTCGTTTGGACTGAAGGGAATAATAGGAGTAGTAAGTACATCAGCATAATTGTAAGGCATTGTTAATAACGCTTACGGAGTTTGACTCTGCACGAAGTGGTGAGAGAGGAGCTGGTAAATGGCACAGACAGGCAGACGTCCACCTCGTTTATTTATGAAGATGAGTGGGAATGAAGGAATGCGATTTGGTTTTGGTGTCTGTTATTATTTATTTATTTGTTTATTTTATTGGAATCGAGCTCGCTGGATGGCAAGTTGATTGACAGAGACCATCCTTGCTCATTCAACCCCTATTACTACATCTTGGTTGGCTGTGTTTTACCGTGTTGTACCGTGTACGTTCCTGCTGGAGTGATTCCTTATCATCACGGCAGGGCTGTAGTTGTGCACACCTGGTTCGGTTTTGTTGTCATTGTGCGGCAAGGTGCTTGCCCACTCATTCTCTTTTTCCATTAGTTGTTTGATAACACGTAGAACGAGGATTGATCACTAACAATGGTGACGCTGTGCAGAGTTAGTGATCAAAAAGTTTATTACTTACGAAATCTAAAGATTTCGTAACTATATTGATGACTTCCGTTTCTGTTTGTTGTGTGTTTGTACTTAGAATATTAAAGATTTCGCAAGTATATTATGCTACGTTTCTGTTTGTTTGTTACTTACGAAATCTAAGATTTCGTAAGTATATTGATGACTACCGTTTCTGTTTGTTGTTTGTTTGTAGGCACGATAACTCGAGAACGGAAGAAGCTACCAATGTCAAATTACATCACGTGATTCAGGAGGGTGATGGCTAGTGCTGATTAGATTTTGGTCAAAATCGGTCAAAGGTCAAGGTCACGTGAGGTCAAATATTCGATTTTTGATGGTTTGGTACAGATAACTCGAGAACGGAAGAAGCTACCAATGTCAAATTACACCACGTGATTCAGGAGGGTGATGGCTAGTGCTGATTAGATTTTGGTCAAAATCGGTCAACGGTCAACGTCACGGTGAGGTCAAACATTCAATTTTGATGGTTTGGTACAGAATCATCGTAGAAACTTCTGGTTTGCGTCGCTACCTTCTCTAGAGACAGCTTTTATTAGACAAGGTCAGAGGTCAAGTTGACGATTTCGTAAGTACCAGTCTATGACTGCTTGTTTGTTTGTTTGTTTGTTTGTAGGCACGATAACTCGAGAACGGAAGAAGCTACCAATGTCAAATTACATCACGTGTTCAGGAGGGTGGTGGATAGCGCTGATTAGATTTTGGTCAAAATCGGTCAAAGGTCAAGGTCACAGTGAGGTCAAATATTCGATTTTTGATGGTTTGGTACAGAATCATCGTAGAAACTTCTGGTTTGCGTCGCTACCTTCTCTAGAGACAGCTTTTATTAGCAACAGGTCAGAGGTCAAGTTGACGATTTCGTAAGTACCAGTCTATGACTGCTTGTTACTTACGAAATCTAAAGATTTCGTAAGTATATTGATGCCTTCCGTTCTGTTTGTTTGTATGTTTGTTTGTTTGTTTGTTTGTAGGCACGATAACTCGAGAACGGAAGAAGCTACCAATGTCAAATTACATCACGTGATGGCTAGCGCTGATTAGATTTTGGTCAAAATCGGTCAAAGGTCAAGGTCACAGTGAGGTCAAACATAATTCCGTAAATTAACATGGAGAAATGTGAGTATTTTTGCTTCGCTCGACGTTACGAGTTCGTTTTAACTTCGATTTTAATTTTGTCTTCGGTTTTTGGCGATCGCTTCGGATGCTTAAAACTCGGTTGTCGAAATTCTGGTAAAAATCGGATGTTTTGGAGACGTTTTAAGATTGAATAAAAATATTTCACTCGAAGCGTCAAGGGTCGTCCCATGATGCAGTGCGCTCGAGCAGACGTCACGGGTCGTCCCATGATGCAGTGCGCTCGAGCAGACGCGTCGTTGAGTCACGTTAAGGTTTTCCGTGTGCGCGGTGACGGTTTTTTCAATAAAGATGGTGTTTAAAAGTCATTTTTTTATCCCAATAAGGTTATCGTCGCATGCCTGACTCGCTGAGCCGTCGGATTATGTAAAGATGTTGGGATGGCCGAATATTACGGTTTGTGTGACTTTGATGAAATAATATTAAATAATGCGTGGAGAAATGCCGATTTTTGCTTTGCTCGACGTTGCGAGTTCATTTTAACTTCGATTAATTTTGTCTTCGGTTTTTGCGATCGCTTAGACGCTTAAAACCGGTTGTCGAAATTCTGGTAAAAATCGATGTTTTATGAGATTTATGTCGGGTGTCGTATCTGAGGTATTATGCACTGAAGATTATGCTAATGAGGGGGATTGTAAGACACAGCATTACGCGCTCGTTTGCGTCGCTACTTCTCTCGAGACAGCTTTTATTAGACAAGGTCAGAGGTCAAGTTGACGATTTCGTAAGTACCAGTCTATGACTGCTTGTTTGTTACTTACGAAATCTAAAGATTTCGTAAGTATATTGATGACTTCCGTTTCTGTTTGTTTGTTTGTTTGTATGTTTGTTTGTATGTTTGTTTGTTTGTTTGTTTGTTTGTAGGCACGATAACTCAAGAACGGAAGAAGCTACCAATGTCAATTACACACGTGATTCAGGAGGGTGATGGCAAGTGCTGATTAGATTTTGGTCAAAATCGGTCAACGGTCAAGGTCACGGTGAGGTCAAACATTCGATTTTTGATGGTTTGGTACAGATAACTCGAGAACGGAAGAAGCTACCAATGTCAAATTACACCACGTGATTCAGGAGGGTGATGGCTAGTGATGATTAGTTTTTGGTCAAAATCGGTCAACGGTCAAGGTCACAGTGAGGTCAAACATTCAATTTTTGAGTTTGGTACAGATAACTCGAGAACGGAAGAAGCTACCAATGTCAAATTACAACCACGTGATTCAGGAGGGTGATGGCTAGTGCTGATTAGATTTTGGTCAAAATCGTCAACGGTCACGGTGAGGTCAAACATTCGATTTTTCATGGTTTGGTACAGAATCATCGTAGAAACTTCTGGTTTGCGTCGCTAACTTCTCTAGAGACAGCTTTTATTAGACAAGGTCAGAGGTCAAGTTGACGATTCTGTAAGTACCAGTCTATGACTGCTTGTTTGTTTGTTTGTTTGTAGGCACGATAACTCGAGAACGGAAGAAGCTACCAATGTCAAATTACACCACGTGATTCAGGAGGGTGATGGCTAGTGCTGATTAGATTTTGGTCAAATCGGTCAAAGGTCAAGGTCACAGTGAGGTCAAACATAATTCCGTAAATTAACGTGGAGAAATGGAGTATTTTTGCTTCGCTCGACGTTACGAGTTCGTTTTAACTTCGATTTTAATTTTGTCTTCAGTTTTGCGATCGCTTAGGACGCTTAAAACTCGGTTGTCGAAATTCTGGTAAAAATCAGATGTTTTGGAGACGTTTAAGATTGTATAAAAAAAATATTTCACTCGAAGCGTCAAGGGTCGTCCCATGATGCATTGCGCTCGGCAGACGTCACGGGTCGTCCCATGATTCATTGCGCTCGAGCAGATGCGTCGTTGATTGACGTTAAGGTTTTGCATGGAGAAATGGAGATTTTTTGCTTCGCTCGACGTTACGAGTTCGTTTTAACTTCGATTTTAATTTTGTCTTCGTTTTTGCGATCGCTTAGGACGCTTAAAACTCGGTTGTCGAAATTCTGGTAAAAATCGGATGTTTTGGAGACGTTTTAAGATTGTATAAAAAATATTTCACTCGAGCGTCAAGGGTCGTCCCATGATGCATGCGCTCGAGCAGACGTCACGGGTCGTCCCATGATGCAGTGCGCTCGAGCAGACGTCACGGGTCGTCCCATGATGCAGTGCGCTCGAGCAGACATGTCGTTGAGTGACGTTAGGTTTTGCATGGAGAAATGGAGATTTTTGCTTCGCTCGACGTTACGAGTTCGTTTTAACTTCGATTTTAATTTTGTCTTCGGTTTTTGCGATCGCTTAGGACGCTTAAAACTCGGTTGTCGAAATTCTGGAACAGCGATGAATAACTGATATATATAATAAATAATAAGTCTTTTATCAGATTCTTCTGAAAAGTAATACCTATTATCTGGCATATCCTGCTGGCACTGAATCACTTTAAAAAAAAAAAAATGGAATTTTTATAAGAAATCTAGTTTTTTCTGGGACTCATTATCTGCAAACCACAGTGTAAAATCGTAGACCACAATGAATTCAGAATTCAAGCTCCCCTTGGCTTCTGACTGATTCATGCTTTTATTAGACAAGGTCAGAGTTCAAGTTGATGATTTCGTAAGTACCAGTCTATGACTGCTTGTTTGTTTGTTTGTTTGTATGTTTGTTACTTACGAAATCTAAAGATTTCCTAAGTATATTGATGACTTCCGTTTCTGTTTGTTTGTTTGTTTGTTTTATGTTTGTTTGTTTGTAGGCACGATAACTCGAGAACGAAGAAGCTACCAATGTCAAATTACATCACGTGATTCAGGAGGGTGATGGCTAGTGCTGATTAGATTTGGTCAAAATCGGTCAACGGTCAAGGTCACACATTCGATTTTTGATGGTTTGGTACAGATAACTCGAGAACGGAAGAAGCTACCAATGTCAAATTACACCACGTGATTCAGGAGGGTGATGGCTAGTGCTGATTAGATTTTGGTCAAAATCGGTCAACGGTCAAGGTCACGGTGAGGTCAAACATTCGATTTTTGATGGTTTGGTACAGATAACTCGAACGGAAGAAGCTACCAATGTCAAATTACACACGTGATTCAGGAGGGTGATGGCTAGTGCTGATTAGATTTTGGTCAAAATCGTCAACGGTCAAGGTCACGGTGAGGTCAAACATTCGATTTTGATGTTGGTAGATAATCGAGAACGAAGAGCTACCAATGTCAAATTACACCACGTGATTCAGGAGGGTGATGGCTAGTGCTGATTAGATTTTGGTCAAATTGGTCAAACGGTCAAGGTCACGGTGAGGTCAAAATTCGATTTTTGATGGTTTGGTACAGAATCATCGTAGAAACTTCTGGTTTGCGTCGCTACCTTCTCTAGAGACAGCTTTTATTAGACAAGGTCAGGGTCAAGTTGACTATTTGTAAGTACCAGTCTTGACTGCTTGTTTATTTATTTATTTAACATGATATGGATTGTATTTCTTTGGAAGGATTGGAGTCATGTACCATTACCAAGATAGTTACTTATTTCAAATTCTAACCTCCATGTCGTATTTCGAGTGTAGTGAGGTGTTCTTTCTTGGTTTGAATCCAAACAGCCTTGTGTGTTCAGGTGTCAGGGACTTCCCCACTTGTGAAATTGGTGTCTATTGAATGTAAAATGGGTAAAATGGGTGTCTGTGAACACAGTGAGGCTTGAGCTGTGCTCGAGTCATCACAATCCACTCCACATTAATTAGGATACCAGGCTGGTAGGATGGCCTTGAGGTACGTGTAATAGCCTGGGTTTGAATCCCAACCCAGCTATAAACTGTTATCCCGGTGTTTCACCGCGGGGTGATTCATCAATGTGTGCCATCCCTCGGATGGACGTTAAACTGGCGTTCCGACTGGCAGAATTGGTGGTGGATGTTAATGATTCCACAGTGTCCTTCACGAAGAGTAGGGAAGCCATCGCCGGCACCTTGACAAATTACAACTTACTGCCACATTCGAACGTCAGGCCGAGCTCGTCGGTTCCTCCACAGAACCACTTGGGTCAGAGTCGTCTCACTCGGAAGACCCCACAAGCTGGGTGTAATTGAGCTGAATGAGGAAGAAGAAGAAGAAGATCATTACGAGAGCATTCATGCAGCACGTGATCAGCTGCAGTGAGTCTTTTGTTTTTTCTCACCTCCACTCAATTTGGTGTCGTTATGATGGATCGTAAGAAAGCTTGTAATGAAACCTACACGGACCTCGTTAACAGTTTAGTACAACTTTTTTTAAAGCACAAGAGGAGAAGTTTAAATAAATAATAATTCAACTTTGATGATCCTTCTATTTTGAAACCCATCAGTAACAGCCGGTGGTGTCCTGCTCCGTATGTTTTGTAAACCACGACCCGCTCACTTGTACGGATAACGATCAATGGTGCTGGTGGTGTTACCTTGGAGACTGGACGAGTGTAAATTGGTTTAACGAAGTTTTCCGGTTATTTTGTTGGTCTACCCTCGAGCAGTTTCATGGTAAATGTAAAACTCGGAGTTTACATAAACCCGTAATGCCCGCACGACTAGCCAGGCCTGGAAACCGATGGATGTTTTTTTTATTTTTGGACGTGGTTTTGTGTTTTCGTAGATTACGAGCATCACCCCGAAGCTGGCCCGTTGTGAGATCGTATTCATCGAATCCACACCGTTGAAGGATGTTTTCCGTGGTGTATCAGGTGAGCTTGAAGTGATTGCTTGTGGGACTGTGATCCGCTTTGTTGTTTTTATAAACTAATTTTGTTTTGATTTTTGGGCAAAGAACCATATTTTCTTCACCATTATGTTCCATCCATTTATTACATTTTGTTACGATTGTGGGAGTAAATGGAGGAATTTCATCGGAAAGATAGGATCGTATCGTTTCTTGGTTCGTGGACGTGTAGGAGACATCTCGATATAAATTAAGTAGGGAAACTGTGAGCTTAAATGTTGCTCGTCAACGCACGGTGGGTGGTGCTGTGTTAATTAGATTGGGATTAAGGCCAATTTCCCCCAGTATGTGATTGCCCCCTGTGACCTTTTCCTATGTTTTTGAATTTACAAGCCAGCAATAAAAGAATTACGTTCTTGTAATAACAACAACAATAACAGAGCCACATGTCCAAACAGGCAGAAAGCCCTGCCCCAAGGATGACGACTGGCGAAACCACGCCCCCAGAGTGGGTGATTAATGGGTGTGACGTCAGAGAGCCAGTGGAACGGAGAGGACACGGTTGTCGAAGAGCAGAGAGTTGGAGAGGAACGTGGCTGAGAAAGAGGATCTCGTTTTGCTCTCCTCTTGACACGACGAAATGACTGCGTGATTCTCGTGTTCGTGCTGGTGAATTTGCAGCATGCTGGGCAAGACGCTCGCCATTATTGCTGTGATGTGTGTACGTTTCTGAGGCGGGAAGAAGAGCGTGCCTCGTGGCCTTATCGCCGGGCCTCAGAGGTCGTCTCGTCGTGTGGTCGAGGAGGAAGGTGGACGATTGTTGTGAGCAAACCTGGTGCAAAAGGGAAACATTCGGCATATTTGTTCATGAGAAGAAGCCGCACGCCGGTTGGTGAGCCCCGGCATTGAATACTGCCTCACGAATTACCTCACGTACGTTTCCCACCCAGAGAGTGGCTCAGCACCATTTTTGGGCGTATCTTCCCACGCAGGATGACGCAGCTTGACCCCAAGTTCAGTAGAGACCATCTCTGGACAAAGCTAAGTGCCAGAATATAGGGAGGATTGTCTTTTCTTTTGTTGTCCCCTTGTCTGTACTAAGGTCCGCATGTCGAGGCACCTTGACATTAGGCTTTAATTTACGTCACGTTTTATTATTCCACTTTAAAATTATTACCCTTGTAAATATGTGATCTATTTTCATTAAATCCCCGTGTTTAAGTTGCTGGTGTCCGTGTATCTGTCATGGGTTCGAGTATAAACCCCTTGTGCTGTGCTTTCATCTGCTCCGTCCGTGCCGCCCTTTCCCTCCTGCGTGCATCATAATCTCTGAGGATCACGTGTTCACCTCCAAGGAAAACCGCTCGCCGATCCGGCCTGGTCGGTTAACCGCCCGTCCACGACAATTGGGTCGGGGGAATTAACCTAACCATCAGGGCCGTGACAATGCCTTAAATTTTTTCCATTCCTCTCCCCATAGTTCTTTATCCACATTCTTCCTTCTCTTTCCATTCCTCCTAAGGTCTCTGTCTCTCCGATCTCCACCCTTCTCCCCTGTTCGTGATTCAGTTCCCTCGTGCTGGATATCAGTAAATAGCCTCACAGCTGGTTTCCTCATGTCGGCATGCTTGCAGTGATGTGAGAGCAAGCCGATAAAGTCAGTAGTTTGCACATTGTGAACGACAAAAGCACAACACTCAAAAGTGTGTTGGGGATCCTTTTTCACAGCCCTGTATATTGCCGATGAAGGTTCTGTTGTCATCGCCTCCATCGACCTGGTACCATTCACAAACCTCATTCAGTTTTTCCCTGTGATCTCTATACGCTTCGATGTACGTCATCCGGCAGTCAAACAACTTCTTTTGTTTTATTTTCGCACGGGATCCTTCCCTCTGATGTAGTGGACGTGTCTGTGCTCACCCGTGTTTCCTGCCAGTGAGGATGAATGCTACCGCTGGTTAAGTGGAAGGAAGAATTGGAAAAGAAAACTAAATCTTCGGTAGATTTAATTTGCATTTTTAACTGCCCCACGTGGCAGGTCTACAAGAGCTCCTCATTGCTGTTGTTACTGTTGTTGTTGGGGGTCAATTTTTGAAATGTGCACCCATTGGTCGGACAGCTGCCACACCCATATTGGTCACTTGACGCCACCCACCACGGCACCCAGATGAAATATGGCCACCATCTTGGTTTTCTGGTGGGCCGAACACATCAGGCCTGTAAGCCTCTGCTGATTACACACTGTCCGGGTTTGTTGCATCAGATTTACATTGGCTTTGTTTGGAGCGAGTGTTGATCGCGATGAGGGACCCATCATTTGTCGAATAACAGTAATGTTTAATCAAGCCCGTCAGAACGCATGGTAATGAAGTGTTATGTTACATTCCATAATCGAGCGTTATGTTGTGGAATGAAACGTAAAGGTTCGTAATCGAGCATTACGTAACGTAAATGTCAAATGTAGTTTTTAATGGCCTCATGTTGGGGTTAAACAATGCGTGACCGTGTGATGAATCGGCTTGTTCTGATATATCCATGGCGGAAGGTGACATGGATAAGGTGTCGAGTCGAGTTAAGTTTTACTCTCTCTTAATATTTTGAAAGTGCTTGAAATGCGTGTTTCGCAATTGACCTGTTACCGGATTTTTATCACAGGTTGTGCCCACAGTGCTGTCATTTTTGTTCTCTTCTTTTGCAAAACCAGGAATTTAATGATCGTCTGGATGTCTTCTCTACCAAAGCTATTGGCCACGGCCGCCTCTTCGGTCGTAGATACCATCGATGTAAATGAAAGGGCACCGTCTGTCTTTGTCGCTTTGTATCTCCTCTCGTTTCACCGCTTCGCACATCTTCAGCATAATTATCAATGTCTTACAATTCCACTTATGGCGTCTAAATTTACTTCCAACTCTTCCTTTTATTCCCTTTGGCCCAGTCGAATGGAGACTGTTCACAAATCATTTGCCATGCTGGATGACGTCTCGGCGTTCCGGTGGGTGGCTCTTCCAGCCCAACAATTGTGGGATTGTTAGTGGTGGTGTACCGCCGTTATGCCCTATGAAATCCCATCACCTATCATTGGGTACATTCACTCGTCATACTGATTCCCAAAGAACAAATTGTGTGAAACTTCACATTTATGATCTTGTAGTAATGAGGAATACATGTTTTAAATTTCAACTTGATTGGACACAAGGTCTGGCAGCCAGAATTATTTTTTTTTGACATATTTATTTATTGATTTATTGATTTTTTAATGATAATCACTTGTCTGTGCCTGGTTGGGGTTGAGGGTAGAGTAGTAGCAGTTGAAATGTGAATCCTATCCAGGTTCCCCCTGATGACTTCATCTTTGCTTTTTGCTTGTTCGGGTTCCCTCTGATTACTCCATTGCAGGACGATTCCTATTTGGTCTTCCATTTGATTTGAATTTAATTTATTTTCATCCTATTCTAAATTCAATTGAATAATGAATAATAAAAAAAAACATCATAGGTGTCAGGGTCAGGTGTCCGATCAAAACGGGACGTCTTGTTACCCGGTTATAACTGCCAGCAGTTATAAAGTAGCAGTTCTAATTATGTCTCATTAATTATGTAACACTCAGTACACAAACTCCACATAAAATATACCACATAAAATATACCACATAAATTATACCACATAAAATATACCACATACAAGAAGTCCTGGTGAGGGTCTGCAATCTCTGAATGCTCTTTTTCTTGTTTTCTCTGAGTTTTTTTTGCAACCGCTTATCCGATTGACACGAAATTTTCACCATAGGTGCGATGACTCATGTAGAATGTTGTAAATGATCATTGTGATGTCGTAGGTCATTTGTTGTCGCAGCCATGTTGGAAAAAAGGAAAAACTTTGGACTTCTGTATCTCTGAAAGCGCTCCATGGAAAAAATTTAAACTTGGCAGATTATATTGTTACGGCCATGGGTACCGGGTGTATTATGAGGGGGTTTAATCCTGGGGCCACCGCTCACAATTAACTTCGTGGTACCGGGGGTTGTTTTAGAACCATGAACGCCAATCAATTAACCACGAGTTCCAGTGTCCACCGTCTAATTTTGCCGTTTAACTAGAGGTCACGTGGATTGCTGAAATGAGGGACGGCGTCTCCTTGGCAAAGCACCAATCTTATCTTGATTAGATCTAATTATGTGGCCGAGCGTTAACTGCTGGTGTGTGCCGACTTTGAGGGTCAATTAGTTTTGTAATTACTCCCAGTCTATCAGGTCGGACAATGCTGGATTAATGGAAGGAAAGGACAAGCACGGACAGGTTGAACATCAACAAGGAATTCATTAATAAGAAAATAAATAAATAAAAAGAACTTTTATTTCCTTGTGGTAAAAATAAATAAATTCAAATCAATCAAAATGATCGCAAGCAAATAATAATTAATCAGCATTGATAGAAAAAGAGACAAAGATCAGATGCTTATCATTATGCCTTAACAATTAAACACGAGACAAGGGTACCCAGCAGACTCTTCATGGGGAAGAGAAATCCAGTCTTGCTCACAAATAAATCGTCGTACGTCAAATAAAATGTCCTGAATTTTGAGCGTGCCTTGTTCATTGCTGGTGCCCTGCCTTGCCGTGCACCCACTGCAAACAGGCTTGAACGCCAATCGACGTCACATCGTCACCCCAGGAACCAGGTACGCCAAAGCAGGTCTCGAGCAGAACCAGCATTAACGGTCCGAGTGTCACCACCAGGAGCCACAACCAACGGACAGCTGTGAGGAGCTGTGAGGAGCTGTGAGGCGCTGAGAGCTCTGAGAAACTGTAAGGCTGCAGGCCGTCACCAACTGTCACAACTCAACTGTTGCCAGCTCACCAACCGTCGACTGGAACTGACTGGAGCAACGTCGACTGAAACTGACTGGAGCAACCGTCGGACTGGAACTGACTGGAAGCCGCTCGGACTGGAACTGACTGCAGCGACCGTCGGACTGGAACTGACTGCGCGCCGTCGGACTGGAATGACTGCAGCGACCGTCGACTGGAACTGACTGCAGACCGTACTGACTGCGAACTGACTGCAGCGACCGTCTGACTGGAACTGACTGCAGCGACCGTCTGACTGAACTGACTGCAGCGACCGTCTGACTGGAACTGACTGCAGCGACCGTCGACTGGAACTGACTGAGCAACCATCTGACTAGAACTGAAAATAGCCGTCGCCCAGCTGTCACCAACTGACGCAAACTGTCGCAAAACTCTCAAAGCTGTCAGACCGCAACCCGTTATCCCAACTGACTGACAAAAACGGTCACTCGTCCTTTTTATAGGCGGCCCGTCTGGGCGGAGCCTCAAGCAGACAACATTTGATGACATCGTCACGTGGTTCGGCAGCTTTTTATTTTTTTTTTTTAACATAAAAAGCCTTCAAAATCTTCTTTCGAAACGGCTAAGCAGTTTGAGTGAAACAATTTACAGGCATGATCTGCCATATCCATGAGGAACAAAAAGTTCTCCACCTATGATGTCAATGGTCCCAGGTTTTGGCAGTTATGCTTTTTTGAAGAATATGCCTTTAAAAATCTTCTCTACAGAATGGCTTGACAGATTGAGGGGAAACTTCACCTGTTCCCCCAACCCTTGGGGATATCAGGGTGTTCACAAATAATTAATAGGTCACATGAGCTGGCAGCCATATTGGATTGAACGAAAATCTTTAAAAAAATTATTTCTCTTGAACCACTTGTGGTGGAGATTTCCAACCAAAAGAGAAAACCCTTTATAATATAACAGATTGTTTATTATACAAAAACACATATATGTGGAAAGAAGAGCTCGTCTCAAGAGTCCAAGCAGATCTCTGCCTCTGAGCCAGAATACATGGCTTTTTGTACAATTGGAAAAGCGGAAGGGGGTCTGAACATTGCAGGACACTTTTGGCCAATCAAACTACAAGAAAGCTTTGTTTGCACACGAGGTCCATTGAGCAAAAAGAAAACAATCTTGTGCGTAATTAAGCAGATTGTATTGTGAAAGAATGCGTGTCTTTGGTCGGGCGTGTATGCACAGAAAACCTGCATTTACTTTAGACAATGATAAGCATTTATCTCAGCATGCAGATAGAGAATCTGGTTTGCACAGTTTTTGCAGAACAATTAGAGGTCAATGACCTCTGCAGTTCGATTAGACTCCTGTTGATAATAGGGCAATGTGAAGACACAGTTCGTGTTTGTACAACTTTGCAATTGAATGGGAGGCCAGAGTTAATGAGACTAATGCCTCTGGGGACCAGACTCTCCGGCGTTACCAAAGTAATTCTCCCTAATTTGCCAACCAAGTGGAAAATATAAGATTATATTGCTACATAGTTAACTCACATACTATAACTATTTTTTTTATTAAACAAACTTCAGTACGCAATGATTTATCAAGTATTTTGATGAAAATTGGGTGTTAGTGTAAATGAAAATGGCGTTCCACCATCTTGGTAAGGCTTATTTTGTTTTTTTTTGTGATGAGGTCAGGTCAGGTATGGGAGTATGCACTGGAGTAGCGCGTCGCTGCGTCCACTTTCTGCCGGTACTCCAAGGGCCTCAGTCTGGTCATCCCCCAGGCAGATGCCTGGCCCATCCCCATCTCCTTGAGATGCTGATCAACCTGCTGCAACCATGAGGCACATGGTCGGCCCATTGGCCTCCTCCACCCACGAGGCTCCCTCGCTGAGAGAATCTGATGAGCAGGATCAGCGTCAGGAAAACGAGCCACATGTCCATACAGCTGCAGCTGGCGCTCACGGACTATGCAGGTAACAAATCTCATTTGAGTTTCTGAGCAACCACTCGTTGGACACAAAGTCCGACCAGCGATAGCCAAGGATTCTCCGTAGAGACCTGGTACCAAAGGAATTAAGTCTCCATCTCAGATCCCTGGTCAGAGTCCAAGCCTCACATCCATAGAGCAAGACTGGAAGCACAGAGGACCTGAAGACTTGGATTTTTGTTCTCCTGCACAGGTACCAGCAGCGCCACACCCCATGATCCAGTGAATCCATGACTCCCCAGGCCCGTCCCAGCCGTCTGTTGACCTCTGGCTCACTGCCAGCAGAGACATGAGTATCACTGCCAAGGTAAGTGAATCTCTCCGTGACCTCAACGTTCTTACCACAAACAGGT
>CM068953.1:2986340-3003611 GCA_035128595.1 Eptatretus atami
ACATGATACCTGCAGCAAGTCACAGATCTGATCTGGGAAGAGAGATCCGATGTCACCCGGCAACGCCGGTACAATGCAATACTCGTGATACAATACAGACCTGACAACAGGTCAGGCCTGACCTGAGTATCAAGGACACCCCAAAGATGTGATTTGTGTTGTTTTTGTGCTCTACAGGGGGCCATATGGTGCCCATCAGCTGGTGCGAGATGCAGTGTCCAAAGAGCCCCACGTAAAGGAGCTGCGGAAGGTGGCCAGGGTGCAACCGCAGTTTTTGCAGACGTAGCTCGTTGTGAGCACAGAGACGGACTCCTGGCTGCATTTCCAATAGGCCGGAGATGATGTTGCTCTGCTGCAGCTCATGACGACCTCTCAGTTGGTGTGTGGTGTTTTGCTTGCCATCTCTTGTTTGTAATGCACTGTTCGTGGGGTTCACTGATTTTGGGGTTGAAGTTGTGCCTTGCTGGGGTACATCAGTTATGATGGACAAGCACAAGGGTTTTAACTTGTAAACCTCCACTGGGCATACATCGTTTTTTATGGTGAAAACGATGTGAGGTTTATGTATGGGAACTTTTTTTTTTAAACAAGACCAAGTTGCACGACTCATTGCTGCAGGATATACGAGGTCTCTCTCGATCCTGTCGTTCGTGGCTCCTCGTCAGGCAGGGAGCAGTTTTATGAATCTATAAAGTGCGACATGTTCGAGGAGAACGATTTTTTACGTATGAAGTTGTGTTGATACTTGTACAACCACCAAACTGATTGTATTTGATGTCCGGTTTATTTATCGATGCAGTATAAAAGCAAATCGTTGTGTCATGCGTTGGTCGTTCATTACGATTCATTGTGCAAATTGTAGTTTGACTAGATTTTGAGTTGTTTGGAATCCTATTGTTTCCTGTAAATACTTTTCTGAGTTGGTTGGTGTAAGACAAGTTCCGATTCTGGTTTTTGAGTGACGGTTGGTTCTCTCCAGGGTTCTCTGCCGGCTTTCTCAAAGATAAGTTTCCGGTCGTTGTTTGTCACGTTTCGACTGTTTATTTTGTTGCCTCCGTGTTTACTGTGTGTTCCAGGTTGGGATTTGTTTCAAAACTTGTGCTATTTGGTGAGTTTTCGTTGGTCTCGTTATATCAGGTTTCCCTGAGACCTTCTGTTTCATGACTTAAAATGTAAAAAATACGAATCCCCCCCCAAAAAAACACAACCTTTTCCCTTCTCATCTTCTCTCCCACGTAACCATGTGACTTCCTGTCCTGACTCTCCTTCCTCTTCTGCTGATCTACCATCTTCCTTCCACTTTTTGCCAACCCACGTTAACCATGCACTAATCTTAAAATTAAGATTATTTAGTCGGATTAAATAATAAAAACTAAATTATGAAATTTAAAATTACCTAATCTTAAAAAAAATTTTTGAAATCTTAAATTCTTTATATCTTTTCCCATCTCACCTCCTGTGACCACGTGGTTTTCCACTCCCTCTTCTTCTTATTCCTGTAACTTTTGCCAACCTACCATCTTCCTTCTACTTTTGCCAATCCATGTTCACCATACACCTTCATGATATCTATTTTTTTCAACCTTTCTTTTACCTAATCTTAAAAAAAGACATCTCTTAAAATGTTTCAACTTCCTCTTTCACACGTGTGGTTCTCTGTATTGTATCACTAGTATTATATTGTACCGGCGTTGCTGGTTGACGTCGGGTCCCTCTTCCCACACCTACCCCTGCCTCACCCCTTTGGGGGATGAATTCATCGATTATGGCTGAAATAAAGATGCTGTACATAGATGTTTATCCTCATCGCCATATCATGAATCTGGGGTATGTTCAGTTACCAAGTTTCTTGTGGAGCACTTGCCAAGTGGCTTAAGCACTCCAATAAGCACTCCATTAGAAACCGTTGATAAGGAACGGCTGGCTTGGCAAGCGCTAGCTAGCTGCTTGTTAACTGAACACACCACTGGACATCTCAACAGCATACTGAACATACAAAACACCGACAAAAGGACGGGTTTTTATTTATTTATTAAAAATGAAAGACTTCAAATATTAATCATGAGTATTTTTGTTGTCATGTAAACGTACCTTGTTCAGACCCACACATCCACCCACACACACGAACTCAGCTTCATGTATTAGATTTGGTGACTGAGAAACTGCCACGTTTTCACGATATTAACTACTCTTTTTCTTCTTCCTCTCATAGGAATCAGCAAATAAACTTTCTATCCTCCGTTATATCATTTTTCCATGAGTTTTCTTATGTTATTAAAAAGGCTCAAATTATTCGTGCATTCCTGCTATTGTAGACATCGCTGCGTGATGACGTCATGTGTAGGGACATCTTTTTTCTCATACTTCGCTCCGAAGCAAACACGGGATATTTTTATTTGTAACAGTCATTGTAAATGCTGGTTAGCAAACGTCGAGTTATAAGCGACACGTTACTGTGTTGCTAGACAGGAAGTCACTGCGTTTGACGTCCCACAAAGTTGTTGTTTTTTTTAAAAATTAAATATCACTATTTTCCTTCCTCTGTATAAAATGAGAATTAACGGACCTCCAGTGAACGGTGTGTATTAGACAGCTGCCACAATCACTGTGGACAAAACATGCATTATCTCGTTTGAGTTGAAATCAAAATGTACCTTTGTTCCTCAAAACGGTATCTTCATGTCATAATAGAATATGCATTGTTCATTGTTCAGAGCTACGTGGAGAGAAAATGATGGTGGCGATTTCTGGACGGCTGGAGGATGTGGCTTGTGGAATGGACGGCACTAATGACCCACAGACATGAACTCAGCTTTATATAGCACTAGTATTGGAGAATTCACAACTACTCTCCCTCCTCTTCAAAAGACTTTTCAATTCGATCTTTCCTTCATCCCGTGTCAAAACATCCCACTGTTACAACGTTTCTTTTCTCCATTCTCATAATTCTCCTTCATTGCATCCCTCACATGATGTCTTGAAACGCATCTCTGACTTAAAAATCCCAGTTTGCAATACATGTTTGTGTTCCATCAATCGTCCTTTTTTTTTTCCAACTTCAGTGCCAATTCACCACACCTCCTAAAATCTACTTCCTCCTTTCTCCTTATCCCTCCCATCTTGCCCCTCATCCTACCTCTACTCTTAGCACCTCTTCACTGTCTTCTGCTTTAGTATCAGCTCCTCCTCTTGTGTCCAAAACTGTGTGGTGTTCACATCTGTGGGCTCCATTCTAACCTCACAGATATCTCTCAATCAGTACACTCCTCAACATTTCAAATATGCTCTTTCTTTCCTCTCAGCACACCTTCCCCTCTTCCCAACCCCTAAAATATCTTACCACCCCCTGCACTCCATTCTTCACCAGACCACAACGAAGTCTCATCCTTCCCCTCTCCCCACCTCTCCCATTGCCCTTCTGCCCCTTGGGCCGTGCCTGCTCTCATTGTCTCCCCTCCCTCTCAAAGCAACCTTCACACTCTTTCCCCCTCCAAGCTTCCCTCTCACCTTTCTCATAAACTCCCCCCTCACCCTTCTCCCTCAACTCTCTCCTCTCATCCTTCTCCATCCAATCTCCCCCTCTCAAAGTTACCTCCCCCCCCTCCCCACTTCCACAAAGCTGCCTCTTTCCCCTGCCCTCTCTCTTCCATCTCATCCCTCCACCTCTTCCAATCCTCAACTTCCCTCTCTTATTACTCCCCACTGTGCCTCATCCCATCACCACCAAGCATTTTCTCCTCCTCATCCATCCCTCTCCCCTTGCTCTTCTGCAATCCCCCACACTCTGTCAATAACTCTCCTTACCTTCCCCCTCCCCCAAGCCTCCTCCCCTCCCTCTTCCTGAACAGTGTGGACCTCAAACATCCAGGGCCTTCTCTCAAACCTGACAGATCTTTCCATACAGGTTGCCACTGACAAACGAGACATAATCTGCGTAACAGAAACTTTCCTCCAAGACGTCTCTGACTCCCGAGTATTTCTCCCTGGTGACTCCCTCTTCCGGTATGACAGACCTGAGCTCCATCTTGGTGGCGGAGTTGCTCTCTTCATCAAAAACTTTATTCCTCACTCTCCATGCGCTGCCCTTGTGGTGAAATTACTCGAACCTTGAGTAGAATCATACGTCACTCCAGTCCCAGTGAGAGTTGAATTGATACACAAGGGAAAGAAACAAATGCGCAGAGAAAACACCAAGATTTGTCCCCACGCACCTCCTTCTCAGAATTCTGTTTCACAAGCCTAGTTTCTTGACAGCAAAGTTATTTGCACAGAAAGGGGGAAAAAGAGGGGATATGGGTTGGACTAAGAGTAGTACATGTTATCTCAGAAAAACTTCAAATCACTCAATGTTCCTCACTCTCTTAATTAGTAAACACCAAATATGGTTTGTGTGCGAGCATGGGAACACTTGTGTGAGCATGGGAATCCATCTCCCACTCATTCGTGGTTTGATTACAAGCAAGCAGTTTGATCATATGTTGCAATTGTGTTAAGGCAAATATGTGGGCTGCTTCCTCTCTTCAAGGACGTGATAAACGTGTGTCGTTTCTAATACAAAAACCCTTTCATTTGCCTCAGCTCTGGGTTGGGTTGGACATTTTATCCACGATCCTTCTTGGTAAACAACTCCATGTATGGTGACAAAACAACTTTAGTTAATTACAGTGCTTTACAATAGACTTGAAACCTTTCCAAGCAAACAAGAGGCATCACCTTACATGACAAACTGGTTGATGCAGCATATTAGCCGAACATTCCAACTTGCTCAGCTTACTGGGCGAGTGGGCTCATCATCGAAGACCCCACTTTCACCCGACATAAGTATTTTGTTAGCTATTAATTTAAGTAACAATAAAAATACAGAGCTGTATCATTTATGTCCCTATGGACCTGATATGCATGTTCATGGGGTTCATATTTGTAATCACACAAGCTTCAATCAAGTCAATTAATACTCGTACATGGGTATAATTAATACCGAATCACAGAAACGTACTCATAAAATGAATGCAATAATCATGTTTCCAATGAGCTTTGAAATCGATCATTGTCTGTCATCCAGGTTTTACTGATGTATGTATTAATATATTTATTATATGGACGAAAAGATCCAATTACACACTGTTCTTTGAATCATTCAAGGTTGACCATACTTATCTCATACATAATGTTACTGTGGAACAGCAAGCAGGAATGTATTTTAACTGCAGGTGAGTGAATTGAGTTGGGAAGAAACATAAGCTTTAAAGAAAAAGGTACAAATCCCAACATATAGACTTCATTTTATTTTATTGTAGTCAGTTGGCAGCACTCCAGTGTGTGTGTGTGTGTGTTTGTGTGTGTGCAAACAAAAATGTATTGGAGCTATTACCGTGTCCCATGTCCATTCACTTGTGCATCATGTCCCCCTCTTTTTGGAGATGACAAGCCATGTATGCCGATATCGCACTCCATTGTTTTTTTTCCCTGGATGGGTTTAAAATGGAAATAAAACTTATAAACTGGGAATGAATGAATGTACGTGCATGTGTGTATAATCATCGTGTTGCATGTTCTGAGAGTTTAGAATTTGAAGGTCGGGGTCATTTGGGGAAAGAGGGTGAGAGTCCTTGTGTCTATGTGACTCCTGAGCTCTCACACACCCATTTCGTTGGGGAAGGGAGTGGGGCATTGACGTGCACCAAAACTGTGCTATTTTCATTTACTACACATATAATGTAGTTAAATGTTAAACAACCATTATCGACTTTAAAAATCTTTAATATTATGTTTGGGGGGTAGATGGAGGAATTTCATCGTAAAGGTAGGATTTTATAGTGTAGCATGGTCCGTGGATGAGCAAGAACCATCCAGATGTAATGTAAGTGAGGAAATTGTCAGCTTAAGATTGTTACGTGTCACCACACGGGGGTGGTGCTGTGTTAACTAGGTTGGGTTTAAGGCTAGCTTCACCCAGGAAGTGATTGGCCCATGTTACTTTTTCTAACATTTTTGCATTTACAAGCCAGCAATAAAATAATTAGGTTCTTGTAACAACCGAACATTTCCGATCAGGCAGGAACCCCGCCTTGGTACTGGTAAGTACCATGCCCCCAAGGCTTATGCCCCCAAGGCTTATGATTGGTCAGTGTGATGCGAGAGACGGACATGATCGAAGAGCAGATAGTTGGTGTGAGGAATGCAGTTGAGACAGAGGGTCTTGTTTTTGCTCTCCTCTCGGAATGACAAAACAGCAGCCTGATTCTCGATGTTTGTGCTGGTGTGAATTTGTTCACACACTGAAATAAGATGCTAGCCATTGACTGTCTGGCTGGGTCGTGAAGTTTGTACGTTTTCTGAGAAGAGATAAAGAGCGTGCCTCGTGGCTTCAGAAATCGTCCCTTCGTATGGTCAAGGAGAAAGACCATTTGCGGCAAGCAGACTTGGTGCAAGAGGAATGGGGTTGGCGTATTCGCTCGTGAGAAGAAACTGTCTGAGGGTTTTTGGGCCCTCAATGAAGGAGGACCCTCCGCACGAAGTATGTCAC
The DNA here is from genome assembly GCA_035128595.1 of Eptatretus atami. Lineage (NCBI taxonomy): Eukaryota > Metazoa > Chordata > Myxini > Myxiniformes > Myxinidae > Eptatretus > Eptatretus atami. The sequence goes on from CM068953.1 coordinate 2,992,867, forward strand.
CACAAAGAGCGACTTGGCACCATTTTGGTTGCGGTTTCCCACGCAGACGACGTGGTTCGATCGGCAGGCTCCGAAAAGATAATCTCTGGACACACATTGAAGTGCCAGAATAAAGGGAGGGTTTTCTTTTATTTTACCCTTTGTTTTCGTGTGTGCGTGGAGACGTCTCAAATTTAGGCTTTAGTTACCTCACATTTCATTACCTCATGCGTTGATTTATTTCCATTTTAAATATTTGATTTTATCTACATTTGTAAGATCGATTGCGTTTGTCAATTTGTTGTGGGTTCGAGTATCAACCCTTGCGTTTCCGTCCTGGTGAATGCTTCTGGTACATGCTTCGCCGCCACCTGTCCTATCCACGACAATCTCCAAGGGTATCAGCTGTTCCCCTCCAAGGGAAATCGTTCGGCCATCCGTCCGAGTCGGTGTTTACCGCCCGTCCACGACAACTGGGTCGAGAGGGATAATTAAAGAGCAGGTTTTGGGTCGCTGATGACTTTGCGTGATTCGAAGGTTGTAATCACATTAATAATCGTTGCGCAATTATTTTCTTACATTTGAAACTCAAAATATGCTAAAATTAACTTTTAAGTCAAAACTTTTGTCGGTGATCGAAAAACAGACCGGAATTTACCGAAGATGCTATGACGTCACGTTCTCCGAAAACTTCGTGAACATTCGGAAACAGCGTGTGAACAATGGCGAGATGCGAATCAGAGAGTGATTTCAGCGGCGATGAAATTGAGTGTTTTCATTCCGATATTGCCGAGGACGAGTCGGAGGATGACGGGAATTTATACTATGGAGTTTCTGTCCCTGAGCCATATAAATTTGAGCCACTTGCAAGTGCCAGAAAACGGCCTATTTTCGTGTACAAGTGGCAGGACTGACTGCCCGCAGTTCACACTGACAGACTCCACCAGACAGATTGGTTTGTAGATTTTCATTTTCTTGTTCGATGCATAAAATAATGTAAAGTTTGATTCGTCTGTGACTTGATATAATAATTTTTAACCAAGTCACTCAAGTCAGAAATAGAATGAATCAATAATGGACCCAAATATATTGATACACCGTAGCCTTGGCGTTGAAGTCTTTCTGACAGCTGAGCTTGACCCAGCGAAAGTGAACAGTTAGAACAAACCCCAACTTTCAAGAGACTGTTGTGCAATATAAATACCAAAACATGTTTAGCCTCATTGGGAAATATTCTCCCAAATTTAGAAAAAAAAGTGGAAAATTGATCAATTTTTACAATTGAAATGAAATAGCCCAATTTGCTGATGCTGTTAAAAAAGTAATTTAATCAACAATAAGTTGATTTGTTGAGAAATTTTTTCATGCTTGTGTTTTTCAGAAAGTTTCATTTGTGTTTTTCCATGTACTCTTTAAGAATACATTTCAAGGTTTTCTCAAACTCAAACAATTGATTTTGTGACAGAGCAGTATCTGGAGAACTTGTCAACCAACAACTCATATTCACAGAGTGGTGATCAGATGTGTTTATTTTATCCAGGTGCTAATGTGGACACTGCGACTCGATGCCAACAGGAGAGCAGTGCGTCTGTTGCATGGAAATAAAACAGTTCGGATCTAAACTCGATGAACATACGAAACTGCACAATACAATGCTCAAATGCATCACGGAACATCCCGGATTTGAACCTCTCTTCCTAAATATTTATGCTTTACAATTTTCATTCAATATGTGCAAGAAAGCCGAGTACATTTACACTGGACCTCCACACAAGTAAGTATTATGGCGGTTGCCAAAAACCTCTGTGATAACTGTGCCCATTTCCTCTACAAAAATTCTGCATCCTCCCAAGCTATGTGGGGGCATAAATCCATTATAAACAAATCCTTTAGATCAAACATCCATGTAGTTAGGGAATTTTAGCAAATTGTATTGACCATCTGTGAAAAAATTGCTTACCAAAAAATTTCTTCACTAACTATTCATCTAGGTGTCTACTAACACCTATCAATTAGTGCAAACCCAAATCCTTGTGGAAAATTCTGGGGAGCCAATCAAAGTTCGGTAATCAGAGGGCCTGCGCGAAAAAATCGGAAAATTAACTTTTGCCAATATTGACTTGTGGATGTCTAACTAGGGTTTGGGGTGCTGAATTGATTCCAACCATTATTTTTGAGAAAAAAACACTCCTTGATCTATATAAAATGTATTTTATTGACATTTTTAACAGAACTGTGCTGAATGGAAATGTTGCTTCGTCAGCTTTTACAACCTTATTCATCAAACTCCCCAGTATCTTCCTCACTCCTCTTGTCATCCAGCTGGTTTATGTTCAGGCAGAGTTACCATGACAGATGCTGCAAGCAGAAATACACTTGACTCCTTGCTTTTTACAGCAGCACCTGAGTGAGCTGCAGTCCCCCGCACAGTTGCAGCTGGCAAACGTCAGGAGGTAGTCTGGTGCAATGGGGTCTGTAGAAGGGACTGGTGCATATCCTTGCTCAGTGAGTTGCCATCCATACTCCGGGCATCCAACGATGGAATTTGCAGCATCAGCCTGTCTCTAGTCTGGAGGTAAGCTCGGAGAGAGTGCTGTGCTGCAGCTCCTGTTGTCGGGGGGAGTTTCTCAGTTTTATGCTCCCAGTAGCAACTCGCTTGCTGAAGATGTCGAATCTCAAGTTTTCCAAGTCTTTGGAGGATTTCCCATGGAACATGAGCATGAAAAGATCACAGCCTGCTTTAATGATATCACCTTTCTCAGCTCGGATGTCCATAAAACACGTCCATTGCCCTCTCTGCTTCATCAGTCTTGCAGAGCTTGCTTAGCAAAGTTGGTTTGCTAAACCCAAAAATTGCAGACACTGTATCGCAGCCAGAGAAGCTGTGCAAGAAGATGAGATACCTCCGGTATATCTCTGGGAGGGCCTCCGGATCTTTCCGACATCGTAAGATGTTTCTTTGGCTGTCGTGAGGAAGATCGGATGGTCTGCAACATGATGAATCAGCATAACCAGGACGTCTGTGTCGTCAGCCCTCACCTCGACAGGGGACTCTCTTGCCTCATCTAGAGCTGTGCGGACGATGGCGGTGTCGGCATCATCGGAGCATTGCTGTACACTGATTCCATTCCTACTAAATGTCTCCGCAAGGAGCAGAACGAGCTGGGTTTTGTTGTTCTTGTTATCGAGGAACTTTTCTCTTGCAATGATAATTTGAGATCCAGACGAATCTGAATGTCACAGCATGCATTCTTTGTTCGTCTCAAGTGGTCATGGTCCTTGGTGGAGCTGCCATATCCTTCAAAGACCACTGTTATCCGGAGGCGATGGCTCCCCATGGACTTCACAAACCGGAGGTAGCTCTCGGCAACATCCTTCCAAGTAAGTTAGCCTCCCACTTGACATTGTGCAGGAGCCACCCACCATCAACCACAAGGCTTGTGCAGGGGGTTGTTCGACAGGTGCCACAATGCCTTCAGGGACCTTGCTAGGGCAGCCTTGTCTGGCTTTCGCAACTTTTGATTTTTGTCAAACAGAGACATCGGTTTTGGCGTCAACTCAAAGCGCAGAGCTTCTTTGGTCTTGACGTCACGCTCACTGATGACAATGAGGCGGTTGAATAGCTTCAATGAGTCAATGACCAGCTTCTCGCTATTGACTTTGGGTCCAGATCTGAGGCTTGCAAGTGATTTGACCTTGTGTTTGTGTTACCATTGCATCCACAACAGTTTTCCCATCCATCTTAGCCTGTATGGCTCTGCCAACTTCTTCTGCTTGATCAGCGTTGACTTGGTCTTCGGGAGTGCTGCTGAACCCAGTTGAGAAGGACACCAGAGTCTTCTTGTCCCGTGTGGCATCGAAAGGGTTGACTTCCCTCAACCACCCAACTATGGTGTTGAACAGCATCGTTATCTCTCTCATTTGGGCTCTTTTAACGTCGGTGTGGACAGGTACCCCACATTTGACCATGCTTCTTTCTAGCTCTTGGTGAATGAACGAGAAGTGGTTCAGTCTGAACCCAAGACTTATGAGAAGACTCATTCCGAAAGCGGCCTCTGTTTAGACCACTGGAGGATTTTGCCTCACGCATGACAGGACATGAAATTTTGACACAAAACAGACAGAACACACATACAGTGATGTGTTTAACATTAATCGGTCCACTCTATGTTGAATATATTCAACTTCTATTGAGTCCGGTACACAATAATTTTATAGCTAAAAGCTCTTAGCTAACGTCAGCTACAACACAGAGAATTCTACTGAGCATGAGCACAAGTATAACCAACAATACAGCAGTGGTTTCAAAAATGTTGTATGCTGGTTTCAGCACAATTTGAACAATCTGAATCAATTGGAGCAAATTACCGCAAAACAGTCTGAGATATCTAAAAATGTATCATGTCAATATTTTACGGCCAGGGATTCATTTTCCTCAAATCTAATGGTTGGAATCAATTCAGCACCCCAAAAAAAAAAAAAAAATCCCACAAGTCAATATTGCAAAAGTTAATTTTTCGATTTTTTTCGCGCAGGCCCTCTGAGCACCCGAACTTTGATTGGCTCCCCAGAATTTTCCACAAGGATTTGGGTTTGCACTAATTAATAGGTGTTAGTAGACACCTAGATGAATACGTTAGTGAAGAAATTTTTGGTAAGCAATTTTTTCACAGATGGTCAATACACTTTGCTAAAATTCCCTAACTAATGAGAACTACAGAAATCAAATTATAGCATATCAAGACTGTTTCAGGAAATACAGGTATTCAAAGGAGCATCCCTTGGACTAGTACAAGATGAGTCATTCTGTATCTTCCACTTTTATCTTCTTGGTCAGTCGTTCCTTTACAATTTTCAGCTTTATGCCACTGTTCTCCTGTTGTACCATCTCGTGATCACTCGATCCCACCTTGTACATCGTTTTCCTGTGGACAACAAAAAGGTTTCGAGTGGGTCAATGAGGCAAGATCCACGAACCTGTTTTAAATAGAAAAGAAGTTTCAAACACACTTGTTTTAAGTGGTTACGGTTGATGAAGATGAACCCTGTTGGTCCGCTTTTCCCGATCTCTTATTTCCAACACAATGGTTAACGATAAGGTGCACACCTTTAAACTACACCAAAAGAGAAAAAAAACAATGGTTGAAGATTTTTTTTTCCTCCAATACAAAGTTTCTGAAAGAATAACACTTCTGCCATCTTAAAAGGTGTAGATACACGTATGGACTGTATTCCAATTAAGTCTCTGAACCTATCAACCAAGAGGTTTCTTTCTGCTTCTGGCACGACTATTTTCTTCAATAAATGCCTGTGTCCTCAATGAGGATGTAAAATGAGATGAATGCACAAAGAAAGGATTACACACGTTCTTGCTGTAATCGTGGCTGTGGGGTGGTTGTTGTTTGTGTTCTTTCCTTGCATGATAATGGTTACCTCCTCCACCAAAGGTGCACGGACATTGTTTTCATCCCTGTCTGTGTCCGTGAGCACGATATCTCAAAGTTATGGATGGATTTGTATGAAACTTGAAAGGTTGAGTGTGTGATAAAGAATTGATCAGAGTTTGGTGAACATCTGGATCTGGAATACAAGAATTAAAAACAAAATTTTCTAAGTGATTCTTCACCATTGAGAGACGGGGCCAAAAAATTGTGTGTAGCATATCGTCTCAAAATATCATGCATGTGGACAAAACTTGGTGGATGAGTGGGTTCGTGAGAAAGAACAAGCCGATTAGATTTTTGTTCAGGTCCTGATGAAGATCCAGCCTATCAGTGGGATGTAAAACGTAAGCCATTCAGCTTGGCGGAGGTATGTGTTCTTCAGAGTGCCGATCTCGTTTTCTTTTGCTTTGAGAGGTCCATCCGTCCATTCGACCATACTGTGTGAAGAGTGTTGATGCTGCCTAAAGGCCCAGTCACACCTTGACGTTTTAGCCAACGTATGCCGATTTTTTTAAAAATTGTCTAACGGCTGGTACACGTTCGAATAGTTATGGGTAAGTTTTGATAACATTGAGAGCACGCTGAAAAAACACTGCCATACGTCGTTGCACGCTGGCTTTAAACGTTGTACTTATTGATTGTCGTCAAGCTTTCCATGCTTGAAATTTTACGACTTATGCCAGCGTATGACTCACACGTTCCACATAACGCTCGCCATAAGTGTAGGCACGTCACGCGATCGTTGACACACGTTACTTGTAAGTTACTCATAAGTCGAAACACGTCGAGGTAATGTTTAGCGTACCCGAAACTTATTTCTAAGCTATGAGTTACGTGTTGTACTAACGTTACGCGATCGTTACACACATCGACACACGTTACTTGAAAGGTGCTCATAAGTCGAAACACGTCAAGGTAATGGTTAGCGTCAGTTTCCAGACTCCCTGGTTTTATTTTTTTTTTAATTTTTTTTTCTTCCTTTCCTTCGGTATGATGTGATGTTGACACTTCGATTCTAGTGCGGTTGTAATATATATAATTAATAGACTGCCGCTCAACGATTTAAATCATAACCGCACTGTACACTGAACACCGTCAACCGAAGAAAAAAAAAACCGGGAGTCTGGAACACTGACGCTAACCATTACCTTGACGTGTTCGACTTATGAGCACCTTACAAGTAACGTGTGTCGATGTGTGTCAACGATCGCATATCGTGCGTACAACTTATTCCCATCACATACGGAACGTGTGTCATACGGCAAGTACGTCGTAAAATTTTCAACATGCTTAAAATTACAAGACGTACTCCACTTAATAGGACGTATGATAGCGTACTTTAGCGTTCTATTCACGCATACCAAACTTACCCATACCGTATTCGACGTGCGCCAGCGTTTTAGACGCATTTTTTCAGAGGTCGGCATACGCTGGCAAGATCCAAGGTGTGACTGCGATGTTGACACTTCCATTTCATGCGGCGGTTATGATTTGAATCGTTGTGCGCAGCCTTTCCATAACCTACGCCACGTCATCGTCGGCGATGCGTTGCAGCGTGCTATGCATGAGTTAGACTATCGTTGGGCATAGGTTTTGTGACGCCGACAACAGTTCAGCATCGTTGTAAATAAGTTATCTATAACACAACGAAACGTTCTTGTCCGTTACTAATACGTTTATGCATAAGACCAAGTCGTTTATGAATACGTCCGAATCTTAAAAAAACCATCAAAAGTTCAACGTAAGCCAGCGTTTTTACATACATTCTAATACGTTGCCATCGCTGGCTAAAAGTCAAAGTGTGACTGGGCCTTAAGCAGTCTCCTTGTCTATTGGGTACAATCTGGACGCGGTCGCCACTCTGACACAGGATACCGCAAGCTCGCACTTATTTGCTGACCTCAGGATGACAGGCAGAGCAACCCCACTCTGGTATTAATTCAACAGCGAGTGGATTTCAACTCGGATCCAAGATCCCAAGCCCACCACCCTAACCATTAAGCCAACACCAGGCATTGAGAGTGTTGCTCTAGTATTTAATTTGTTCCCCTCCTGTGTCCGTTTGGCTCTTTTATAAGGGTTCCGTGTTGTCTTACCGTCTGAACATGAGATTGAATGAAGCTCCAGGTCAAGTTTTAAAAAGGGCATTTTTATTATGTTCAAACGGACATGTACTTTTGTTCCAAGTAAATCAATTACTTTGGGTAACAAAAAATAAGTAACTTTTCATTCCAAAGGGAAATGCAAATGTTTTGACTAAATCTGGCTTGCCAATTTCAAATCTGTCATCAGAATTTTAGCCAGCACGTCAGGTTTCAAAATATGTATATGTATTGATACCCAGCATGCTATATTTTGATCCTTTATGATTGCAGATCGCCACATTGTACATCTAATATCGGTGCTTTGTAATTACTTTCACATCATATTTAGATAATGATTGTTCTCTGTGTATAATGTGTACGAAATAAACAAGTTGGAGAAAAAGAAGTGAATAAAACATTAGAATATGATAATCTTGAGGAAGGGTGTAAACTTGATTGGGAAATCTTTCTTCCCCATTGTGAGTGAATCAGAAACAACACTTCAAGTTTACACTCTTCCTTTCAATGGAAGTCAGCGTAGAGCACTGTTTATACGTGTGAGACACTTGCTCTTGCACTTGTGTGTGGAATTGGTCTCCCATTGTAGGACCCAGCAGTAATCACCCAATTTTGGTTCCTTCCTCTAGGGTCTAGGAGATTCCATTGCTGTAGTCTGGAGCCCAACACTTCAAGCCTCTCCTTTGGAACAATGACAGGTCTCTCACCAGATCGTTTAATTCTTCTTGATTTAGCAAGTGTGGCTTCTTTTCTTCAGACTCAGGTTTGTGCAGTTCCTCCATACCACCCATTGCATTGTCAGAGTTGTCATCGCTTCCATCTGCAGCAGCTTCTGGTGGAACTGGCACAGGAGAATCCAAGTCATGGGGACCGGTTTCAGAGCAGACTTGCAATCTGGATAAACAATTTTTGACTTGTTTTTTGTTGAGAAACCAGCAATTTTTGTCATACAAAAGTAGCAGTCAGTGTCATGATTCGTTGGTTCACGCCATATCATTGGCACAGCAAAAGGCATTCCCTCCTTTTGCCACTCAACCACTGCGTGAGCCCGAGTTACACACGGTGCAGCAAACATGAGGTGCCCAGCTCTTGTCTTGGTCTCCAACTTTATATTCAAAATAATACTTGTAAGCAGCTTTCACCCTTTTGGTAAGGTTCTTGCGCTGGCTACGTGGAGTGTATTTCCCACAGATTATAACAAAAGTTATCAGGGTGCTTCACACAGCCTTGCCTATTCATGATTCCTGAGTAACATATGCCTAACCTGAAAATATACAGAAAAATATTAGGTTTATAACCTGAAAATATATAGATACGATTAGCATGATATGAATTCCAAACTTGATGCATATATATATATATATATATATACACATTGCATTTAAACATTTTAGTACAAAGTTCATTCCTCTCAACACTGAAGCACACACAAACTGTCATGCTGTGTGGGAAAATGTTACTTAAAGATTCATAGCTTGGTCAGTTTTCATCCATTTTTAATAGTTTAAAGTGCATTCTAAAACTTTTTATGAGAATAATATTCTACAACAAGTTGTGTTGCTGTAATTGAAACAAAAATTTAAAAATTTATGATCACTCACAAAATCACCCACCAAGGCAAGCTACTGTAATTGGACCATATGTCTAACTCAAAATCCTGATGTGCTGAGAAAATTCGGACTTCAGATTCAGAAGCAGCATACTCGATTTAGTCTAGCTCAGTAATTCTTAACCTGGTGAAATTTTCAGATTTCAGGGGGGAAATTATTTTTAGGTTGAACAATTTTCAAACTATTTATTGCATTGAATAAGTCATCCGAATACACTTCCCAAGCAATGAAAAATTAGCGAACAAAATTCACTGAAATTAAATGCTTATTTGCAATACTATAAAGAAAATATCGTACTTCGACAGTCAACATGACAGATTTTAGGAATGCTGTTAAAATAATATAAGTGTTAATGTTATGCAATAAATTGTGCATCAATATTTTAATGAAAATATTTATTGGAATAAGTTTTTAAAATAAATTTTAGTTTTTTTTTTATTAATTTCGTGTTGATGTGGTGGGGGGAAATATCATTATTCGGCAATTTCAAAGGGGGAAACAATACTAACAAGTGGTGCCAGGCACAACAAATCCACCCATTTAGGCATAAAGTTATTTTGTGGATCAAATTTAAAGTTGATACATCCTTAACCTGAATGTTGATTATAAGGAATAGAATTAGGAATATTTTAGTCTTTGTTTGAAGTCAATTAACCATTTTTGACGAAGTTATGACCGTAAAATGTTTTGACCTTTCAAGGCCACGTAAGGTCAAAGGTCATGGTGTCAAATGAAAGCCAATAAAGGACTTGATAATATGTCTTCCATAGTAAACCCGCATATTCCTAACCTTTTTTGATTTATAATGGAAAATATGTAATTTTGACCGATGACCATTACCCCCAAAACTTCGGACCCTACCGATCTTCACAAATATGCATTTTCACTATAGGAATGGGTAGGATTATAAGTGACAAAATAGAAATAAGGTTCACTATAAGCTTAGTTTGAAGTAAATCAGATCATTTTTGACGAAGTTATGAGCGAAAACGATTTTGATCTTTTCGTGACTTGACCTTTGATCCAATTGGACCCAAAAGTTAATGGGTCGTCCAAGGTTCATTGCCCACCTGTGGATTAAATTTGATAGTGTTTGCTAAAGCCGTTTTGCCGTAAAGTTGCTAACAGACAGACAGACAAACAAGCCGGTAGGTGGACATGGGTAGTCGATCAAGTCGAATTTAGTCGTTTTTCAGCCGTTACTAGCCAACAAAAGCGTCCATAGCAACGGTTCTTTCTCACACATAACTAGGACATACCATGAACCGACCATACCAGTTTCATGTATATCTGACTCATAGTCTCTGAGATATAACGAAGTTCGTTTTTTTTCGACCAGGGTTCATTCAAAGTCTATTCTTCTCCGACAGTTTTCATGGGAGCGGGCTGAATTTTTTTGTCAAGGAGGCTGAATGTGTTGCCACAAACGATCATAGTTTGATTTTTGAATTTCGATATTTTTATTTTTTTAGATTTTTTTGAAAAATTTCACAAAGGCCCGTTGCTAGGCAACCAAGGGGTCCACAGCAACGGTTCTCAAACGCACACAACTAGGTCATAGTATGAACCTACCACCAGAGTTTCATCAAAATTGGCCTACGATTAACGGA
>CM068953.1:3024132-3040514 GCA_035128595.1 Eptatretus atami
TAATTACCATGTGGTGGCTCGTATTACCTACAAGAGAGAAATTACTTTTTAAAATAAATAAATAAATAAATAACGACTCGGGATGTATTTTGTGTTTTTCTAGAACATTCCAAAGGCCGTTGTCCACCCACGAACTAGGGTTCGAACCATGAAGGGTTCAAACCCACTCTCTGAAGCGGGCTGCATGGAATCCGAAGTACCCGGACGGGTCCAGGACTCAGGTATCCGAGCTTGCTACTACACCAGCAGCGTAACGCCGACTCGGCCACCACAAACACCGAGAGGCTGACTAACCGCTGGTCCACACATTGAGGCCTGCGCACGAGGTCCATTAAAATCCCCCACTACGGACTAAATGTTCCAAATAAACAATTTACATTTTAAAGCGATTTACAAGAAAACAAAATCGATGTATATATAAATATATATAATTATATAAATAAATATAACATATAAACCGAACCGAACAAACCGTTACCAACCTAAAGACATCTCGGAAGGAAGAGAAGAAACAATGAAACCTTCCTGAAGGGACTTTATACTCGACTCCTCCTTCAATGTGACGTCATGGGATCCGACCAATCAACGTTAACCCTCCTGACGAAACTCCTCCTCCTACAATATGACGTCATGGGAAGAGACCAATCAACCTTAAACTTCCTGAGGTTACTTCATACGAAACTCCTCCTACAATATGACGTCATGGGCAGCGACCAATCAACGTTAACCTTCCGAATTATTCAGAATCCATTTGTTATTTAAGAAACCTGGTTTAAAATCCTCAACCGATTCAACATGATTGGTTTACATCCTTCAATGCATCGTCTGGTGAGGCGTGTACTGGATCCACTTCCTCACCGAGCCGGATGTTCCCTCGACTCATGAAATCGGCCCTAAAATCCATCAGGGAAATTGAGTGGACAGTATCGTTATTATTAATTTTTTTTATTTATCATTATGATATTTTATCCTTTTTGGTTGTAACCATGAGTTCGGGTACGTGGCGTTTATAGAGCCTCGCGGCTCTGACAACGTCAATCAACACAAAGAAGAAGAAGAGAAAAGGTCAGTCCGTCCCTCCGTCCTCGTGTTCCAAGCGAGTGATGACGTTCCCGTTCCCCAAAGTTTGTGTTCCCGGTGAGTCCTCAGTTTTCCCGTCCTTGGTGCCTTTCGACCTGTGTGCCTTGGTATGGTCATTGTATTGAGTTTTTATTTCTCTTGCGTCCTCTCAGGTGAGCGGCTGTGCAGCGTGGAGGAGTGCGCGTCGGGCCGGGGGACCTTCGTGCGTCTTGGTTACGTGTTTTCGGCGCTGGCCGGGTACGTGCGGCGGCGCACCGAGGAGGCCGACGGAAACGGGGTACGTATTTAGTGGGGATAACGCACGGTTACACGGGCTCCGTGCTGTGGGATGGTTAAGTGCACGGTACACATCACGGGCTCCGTGCTGGGGATGGTTTAAGTGCATGGTTACACGGGCTCGTGCTGGGATGGTTAAGTGCACGGTTACAGTGGACTCAGTGCTTGGGGATTGGTTAAGTGGCAGGTTACACGGACTCTGCTGGGCGATGGTAGTGCACGGTTAATGGACTCAGTTGCTGGGGGATGGTTAGTGCACGGTTACACGGACTCCATGCTGGGGATGGTTAAGTGGCAGCGGTTCAATGGACTCGTGCTGGGGGATGTTAGTGCAGCGGTTCAGCGGTCCATGCTGGGGATGGTTAAGTGCACGTTACATGGACTAGTGCTGGGGGAATGGTTAAGTGCACGGTTTACATGGACTCATGCTGGGGATGGTCTCAGTGCAAACGGTTACGTGACCCTGTCAGTCCATGAACCTAACATCTCGATTTCCGCCTCCTCCTAAATGACTGCGCTCTTGGTGAAATCACCATGGAAGAAATATAAGTTGGTCCACGTGAAGTAATTAGTCCTGGAGCCAAGGGGTGTTCGCATGCTAAAAGGGCCCTAAGTACCCACTATTTTCTGAAAGAGCATCACTGGGGCATCATTTTAGCGAGGGTAGACATTCTGTAACCCGCGTAATCTTGCTAGGGATGGTTTTGTAGCTATCGACATACTGAAAGTTTCCGCAAAATTTGGGGTAGGGGAATTCAAATCTTCATAACTCAGTAAGGAAATGAGCTATTTGCATGAAATACCCTCAAAATGTAGGCTTATAGGGTATGCTACAAGATGAAATAAGGAAAGATAAAATTGGGTCAAGGTCAAGTCACCAGAGGTTCAAGAATGACCTAATTTGACACTTGCTTAAAATCTGGGCCTTTTCACTTAAAATTACACCAGATCCAGTTGTAAACTGTTTTATTCTTTTATTTGCAGATTCTAGTAGAGTACTACTAGGAAAGTTTTTTTTTAAATTATTTGAAGAAAAAAACACACTTTAACCCTTTTATTTTCAAGTCAAATATCGAAAAATGCAATTTTTCAAGATTTAGGCAAGTTATGTGGGCTGTTTGAAAGTGTATCAAAAGAAAAACCCCCTAAACTTTATAAAACACAGGATTAAATAGTAAGAACTTATCATATATGTCTGTTTAGAGGGGAAAGGGGGTCTGGGGTAAGGCCGATAGGGGTAGGAGGTAGGCGCTGAATGAATGGTGTTGAACGTATTTCAGCTTATCATTCACAGGTTTTTTCTACTGCCTGTGACTGGACTTACTCCCTGTGCATTGGGCATTGGGGCTGAGAATCAGTGAGTCAGACCTTTATGGGGAATCCTCACTTTCTACACTGTACATTTTGGTTGTGTCGTGAAGCCACTCATCAGATTCCAAGTTTTTTCATGAAAATCATGCATTTTAGTGAGTAGGATGGATAGATTAGATTAAATAATCATGTAGGCCTCCCAGGTGGTACTCTCTTATGTAAATTTAAAGCTATTGGGCTTTGATGTGAAGAGATGAGAAGATGTTGCTTGCATGTCAGAATGAGTATCTTAAGTACGTGTACAGTTTTCACAGATAGATTGCGTACACATTGAAAATGAATGTCGGAGGTCAGTAGTAAGAAAATTTCCTTGTTGATTTCAGGTCACTGTCCTGCTATGTGTGAGATGGCTAGTTTAACCATAAACGCTTGAGGAGATCAACACCATCACCAAGCCCACATCCACCTGTTGATATAGAAAAATGCATCATTTGTCAGACGGATCAGCCACACTTAATACTACAGGCAGTGATACGGCACGAACGGATTGTTCAAGCAGCATCTATTCGAAAGGATGTTGTGTATGATAGACTTCAGCAGGTCGACAATAGTAAAATTGTTTACCTTAGTAATGAATGTTATAAACATAATACTCTGAAAAAGACCCTTTGATAGGATTGGGTTAGCAGGCTGTAGTCGTCCCAATCTCCTGATCCAAGTACACAGCAGGGCTCATCTACTCAGATTCTAGGTCTAGGAGATCATCAACTGCGCCTAGAGACTCTGCATGTAAGCCTGATGATGTTGACATTTTCTCACAAAAGTGTGTGATATGTGGAATGCCAAACACACAATGATTACTCAAATATCGCATCTCAGAAAAAGGGGGCTGATGCCTTCCTGAAAGCAGCTTTGCTTCTGCAGGACGAGGTATATACCAAAACTTCAGACTTGCAGATGCAAATGCAGTATTCGAGCTGACTGTATAGCCATAAGACATGTATTCGGAACTATATAAGAAAAGGAGAAAACTCTCAGGTCGCAAGCAGCTGGTCAGCGGAAGTTGGATATATTTCAGATGTATTGAAAGATATAGAACTGGATTGTACTCTGGAATGTCACGACTGTCATTTGTAGCCGATCGTTGCAACATGTCTTCTAATGAAAAGCAACTGAACTACAAGTTCACAAACAGAGATGTGAAAATGTACCTAATCAGTGTGTACAAAAAGAGTTGTCATTCTTTTCGCCTCCAGGTTCTAGTAGGTTGCCCACTATGTTTTTCAGAGTGGGTGCTAATACACCGCAGGTACAATCAGGCATGTCAGGTGGAAATGATTGTGACTTGAACGCAGATGTTTTGAAACGTTGCGGCAGGTTGTTACGGCAGTGCATTATGAAACATGACTTTGAACTTGATGACAATTTTGTGACTCTACTGAATTAGAGGATGCTTACAATGCTATAGTCCTTCCAGATCAGGTTGGACATTTCTTCTCAGGATTGTTTGATGTTGATATTGATTGTGATGATGGAGAAGGCGCTGAGGCAAATCTGGAAGACTCTGAAATTGACTCAGAAACTGCTAAGCATGATAAGATCTTGTCTGTGTTCCAAGTGATATTTTTCATTTTGAACAATGGTAGAAAACGTACCCCCCTTCATATGCTGAATTCTGAAGCCGTTTACAATGCCTGTAGGTCCAAATTTTTGGTATCAAGTCTCAATAGGTTTGGGCTGGCGGTAAGTTACGATGAAATCCTGCGTATCATTCTGACATGGCATTATTGTTATTGAATCCAGTCAGGGTGGGGCCCTCTTCCTAGTAATTTTGATAGTAAAGAGTTTACCATGGGGCTTTCGATAATTTTGATCACGAGGAAGGCACGTTGTCGGGTATAGGGGTAGCCATGATACGGTAATGGTCCTAATGCAGGACAAACCTGAAACTATGAATGGTAAGCCAAAAGTCAGAGACAAATGTATCACACAGGGATCGGCAATTTAAAGAAGAACTAAGTTGCCAGGTTCTCAGGAAATACTACAAGGTATCAAAGAAACCAACTCTTTCAACCTTGTATGAAGTTCCTGAGGAGCATTTCAAGATGAATGAGGGTGAATATAGCAGGTAGGGCAAAGGATGTAGCCTGGGTAGTAGGTAGGATGGACCTGCGTGATGATGAGGTCGGTGAGACCTGTGAAAAGCAGACCATGCCGTCCTGGAGTGCCTTTAACTCTTTGGTACTAATGAGAACCTTCCTGTAAGAATAGTAGGGTTTTACCGGTACTACCTATCCAGTAACAGAACATGCAACGGTGTACACTGCGTTAAAAAACTTCCAGGAAATTCTTGGGAAACTAGAGCAGACCCACCTCCAGGTGGCATGTGACGAGGGGTCTATCAGTTTGCTCGAACAAATTACAATGCAAAACCCACAGGAATTTGAAAACATAGTCTTAGTTTTAGGGTCTTTCACTTGATAAAGGTGCTCATGGGTGCAATAGGAAAGTTCATAGATGGAAGTGGGGCGGAAACTATCCTTACAGAGTCCAAGGCTTTTGGTCCTAATGTAGTACGATCTGTCATAGATGGTTCACATTATGTTCGTTCATTGAAAGGATTGATGCTTTTGGCTGAGAGCATTGAGAGATTACAGTGGGCGAGGTTCTTTCAGTGCAAGGGTACGTCAGCTTACATGGATGAACTGGAGATGCTGAAGCTACTAAAAGATGCAGTGTCTGAAAAAGACAGAGAGCGGAGCAAACGTCTTCTTGATAGATTTGTAGACTCCTCGCGCATGATCGATGACTTCAATGCCTTTCGGTCAGATCTACGGAATAACTCTGAGACCTTTGTCTTCTGGGATACATTCGTTGAGATGGTTTCTATCCTTAAGGACCTCGTCAGAGCAGACCGGGAGGGGAACTGGCAGTTACACCTTCAAAGCATCCAGTCCGCCCTGCCAATCTTTGCAGGATGTGACCGCACCAACTATTACGATGGGCATCAGTCTACTTGGAGGATATGCGGAGACTGCAGAAGGATGCACCAGACGTGTATGAGAACTTTGCTGCCGGAAAGTTCAGCATAAAGAGGACTGCTGGAAAGTTCAATGCGATTGGAGCTGACATGTGCCTAGAACAGACCATCATAGGTCACAGAAGAGTGCCAGTGGAATCATAGGTAGCACCAAGAAGAAGAAATTCGTTGCTCAGTGGGAGATAATATATCATGAAATGTTGGCAGTGGTCAATATTCAACGGAGATCAGTGGTGTTTCACTCCCAAGTACTGAACTTACAGTTGGTCATGAGTTCAATGTCTCGGCTACGTTGAACTCTGAAAAGTTAGCTCGTGATGTAATAGAATACATCAAACAGAATGAAAACCCAGCAGGTGTGTCTGAAGCAGACATTCAGGTGGAGCAGCCAAGTTGCACAACATTCTTACCCAAGAAATTGTGTCAAGTGAAATCCGTGATGACCTTCTGAATTTCAAGACGAAATCCAGCGTCTCTATGACAAGTTCCGCCGTGAACGGTTGGTCAAAAGGAAAAATCACTGTTTGACCCAATCCACAGGAATAACTTGAAGACATTCAAATCAATGAAACCAGAGAAAGGAAAGCAGCAGGTTGGAGAACAGGAAGCAAAAAACTTGCTAAAGCTCAAAAGATATTTGACATTGCTAGAGTGAGAAATTATGATATGAAGGAACTGCTGAGGCATGACTTAATTGAGAAAAGCTACCTGTTTGATGAGAAAGGACTTATGTCGAAGCCAAATAAAAGTGAACTTTGCAAAGGCTTGGAGGATGAGCATTTAGACAAGAAGAAAGACTATCTGCCCCCAGATGAATGGAAAAAAGTGAAAACTGCTAGCATCGTTGATGTGATGTGTTTACGCCAAATGAACACATCATCCTTGAAGACGTTTGGAGATCTTTGTGCACGGTTCCTACAGATGGCATATGGACTGAGTAAAGATTCCAATCGTATTGACTTCGTCTTCGATACATACGTGGAAGGCTCCGTAAAAGACAGTGAACGTCAGAGAAGACAAAGGTGCAGTCCAATTGATTTGAATGTCATTTGTGAAGAGACACCACTGCCAGTTTCTATGGACGCTTTCTGGGCATCATCTGCGAACAAGTCAAAGCTCCAGGGACTCTTGAGAAACTATGTACTAGCACACCCAAGGCCAATGACTGATATCGTTTTGAGTGGAATTGGATTCTCACCCAATATTGACCCATGTCAGGGCATTTTCAATGGCAGTGACCCAACCCCTGTGCCAGATTTGGATCTCGACATTGAAGAAGCCGATGTGAGAACAATCCCACATGCACTTAATGCTACCAACTGCGGGGCAGAACGAGTTGTTCTGCTTCTAATGACACAGATGTGGTAGTTCTTGGATTGCATCACTGGAGTATTATGAAGGCACATGGGTTAAAGGAATTGTGGATAAAGGCTGGCATTGCAACCACCACAAGATATATTCCCCTCCATACGTTGGCAACTAGAATGGGCCCAGAGAAGTGCAAAGTTATCATCCCACTTCATCACCTGACTGGATGTGACTCAACAAGTAAATTCGGAACGAAAGCGGCGGGTTTGAAGGCCAAGCCTGAGAATTTCTCCAGAACTTTGCCAGGAATCCATATGATACAGATTTCAACCTAGTGGAAGAATTTCTGGTGCAGGTCTATCCATTGAAAGCTCCAAGTGATTGTCAAACAATGGACCACCTCAGATACCACGTATTCCACCACAGTTCCAAAACAATCCTAGACCTTCCACCACCAGCAGATTGATCAGAGGCCATATTCAGAGGGCTGTCTATGTGTCGTACATGCAGACACACTGTTTGGATAATCCACATCTTGATCCAAAGACTTCGGTTTCTTTGAACAGGATGGCCTACTGCGTCCAGTGCGGGATCAAATTTTGCTGCCAGATACTTTCCAATGCCATGCACATGCCTTAATGTGAACAAAAAGTTGTTCCTGCGGGAAGGTGGCATCAGGTGCTGCCCTTCTGTCATGCCAAGCTTCAGGCAAGGGTGCAAGATGTAGATAGATCATCTTGGAACAATCACACACACACCAATGTCCCTTGTTTAAGCATTTTACGCTAAACAATTTGATATGATGAATTGTTCAAATAACCAAAGAAAATCAGTTGCCGGTGACACAGGGCTATCATGCAAAACCCACAGGAGTAAAATAAACCAGTAAAAACATCCTCATTGCTGTTTCACTGAGAGAAAAGTTTCTTAATGAAAGTGGAGCTGACATTCAAACCACCGTGAAATCTGAATGATGAATCTATCCTACATTCTTGCACCCTTGCCTGAAGCTTGGCATTGACAGAAGGGCAGCACCTGATGCCACCTTCCCGCAGGAACAACTTTTTGTTGCACATGAAGTGCATGTGCATGGCATTGGAAAGTGTCTGGCAGCAAAATTTGATCCCGCACTGGACGCAGTAGGCCATCCTGTTCAAAGAAACCGAAGTCTTTGGGATCAAGATGTGGATTATCCAAACAGTGTGTCTGCATGTACGACACATAGACAGCCCTCTGAATATGGCCTCTGATCAATCTCCTGGTTGGTGGAAGGTCTAGGATTGTTTTGGAACTGTGGTGGAATACGTGGTATCTGAGGTGGTCCATTGTTTGACAATCACTTGGAGCTTTCAATGGATAGACCTGCACCAGAAATTCTTCCACTAGGTTGAAATCTGTATCATAGGATTCCTGGCAAAGTTCTGGAGAAATTTCTCAGGCTTGGCCTTCAAACCGCCGCTTTCGTTCCGAATTACTTGTGAGTCACATCCAGTCAGGTGATGAAGTGGGATGATAACTTTGCACTTCTCTGGGCCCATTCTAGTTGCCACGTATGGAGGGGAATATATCTTGTGGTGGTTGCAATGCAGCCTTTATCCACAATTCCTTTAACCCATGTGCCTTCATAATACTCCAGTGATGCAATCCAAGAACTACCACATCTGTGTCATTAGAAAGCAGAACAACTCGTTCTGCCCCGCAGTTGGTAGCATTAAGTGCATGTGGGATTGTTCTCACATCGGCTTCTTCAATGTCGAGATCCAAATCTGGCACAGGGGTTGGGTCACTGCCATTGAAAATGCCCTGACATGGGTCAATATTGGGTGAGAATCCAATTCCACTCAAAACGATATCAGTCATTGGCCTTGGGTGTGCAGTACATAGTTTCTCAAGAGTCCCTGGAGCTTTGACTTGTTCGCAGATGATGCCCAGAAAGCGTCCATAGAAACTGGCAGTGGTGTCTCTTCACAAATGACATTCAAATCAATTGGACTGCACCTTTGTCTTCTCTGACGTTCACTGTCTTTTACGAGCCTTCCACGTATGTATCGAAGACGAAGTCATACGATTGGAATCTTTACTCAGTCCATATGCCATCTGTAGGAACCGTGCACAAAGATCTCCAAACGTCTTCAAGGATGATGTGTTCATTTGGCGTAAACAACACATCACATCAACGATGCTAGCAGTTTTCACTTTTTTCCATTCATCTGGGGCAGATAGTCTTTCTTCTTGTCTAAATGCTCATCCTCCAAGCCTTTGCAAAGTTCACTTTTATTTGGCTTCGACATAAGTCCTTTCTCATCAAACAGGTAGCTTTTCTCAATTAAGTCATGCCTCAGCAGTTCCTTCATATCATAATTTCTCACTCTAGCAATGTCAAATATCTTTTGAGCTTTAGCAAGTTTTTGCTTTCCTGTTCTCCAACCTGCTGCTTTCCTTTCTCTGGTTTCATTGATTTGAATGTTTCAAGTTATTCCTGTGGATTGGGTCAAACAGTGATTTTTCCTTTTTGACCAACCGTTCACGGCGGAACTTGTCATAGAGATCGCTGGATTTCGTCTTGAAATTCAGAAGGTCATCACGGATTTCACTTGACACAATTTCTTGGGTAAGAATGTTGTGCAACTTTGGCTGCTCCACCTGAATGTCTGCTTCAGACACACCTGCTGGGTTTTCATTCTGTTTGATGTATTCTATTACATCACGAGCTAACTTTTCAGAGTTCAACGTAGCCGAGACATTGAACTCATGACCAACTGTAAGTTCAGTACTTGGGAGTGAAACACCACTGATCTGCCGTTGAATATTGACCACTGCCACATTTCATGATATATTATCTCCCACTGAGCAACGAATTTCTTCTTCTTGGTGCTACCTATGATTCCACTGGCACTCTTCTGTGACCTATTGATGGTCTGTTCTAGGCACATGTCAGCTCCAATCGCATTGAACTTTCCAGCAGTCCTCTTTATGCTGAACTTTCCGGCAGCAAGTTCTCATACACGTCTGGTGCATCCTTCTGCAGTCTCCGCATATCCTCCAAGTAGACTGATGCCATCGGTAATAGTTGGTGCGGTCACATCCTGCAAAGATTGGCAGGGCGGACTGGATGCTTTGAAGGTGTAACTGCCAGTTCCCCTCCCGGTCTGCTCTGACGAGGTCCTTAAGGATAGAAACCATCTCAACGAATGTATCCCAGAAGACAAAGGTCTCAGAGTTATTCCGTAGATCTGACCGAAAGGCATTGAAGTCATCGATCATGCGCGAGGAGTCTACAAATCTATCAAGAAGACGTTTGCTCCGCTCTCTGTCTTTTTCAGACACTGCATCTTTTAGTAGCTTCAGCATCTCCAGTTCATCCATGTAAGCTGACGACCCTTGCACTGAAAGAACCTCGCCCACTGTAATCTCTCAATGCTCTCAGCCAAAAGCATCAATCCTTTCAATGAACGAACATAATGTGAACCATCTATGACAGATCGTACTACATTAGGACCAAAAGCCTTGGACTCTGTAAGGATAGTTTCCGCCCACTTCCATCTATGAACTTTCCTATTGCACCCATGAGCACCTTTATCAAGTGAAAGGACCCTAAAACTAAGACTATGTTTTCAAATTCCTGTGTTTTTTGCATTGTAATTTGTCGAGCAAACTGATAGACCCCTCGTCACATGCCACCGGAGGTGGGTCTGCTCTAGTTTCCCAAGAATTTCTGGAAGTTTTTAGCAGTGTACACCGTTGCATGTTCTGTTACTGGATAGGGTAGTACCGGTAAGAACCCTACTATCTTTACAGGAAGGTTCTCATTAGTGACCAAAGAGTTAAAGGCACTCCAGGACGGCATGGTCTGCTTTTCACAGGTCTCACCGACCTCATCATCACGCAGGTCCATCCTACCTACTACCCAGGCTCATCCTTTGCCCTAACCTGCTTATATTCACCCTCATTCATCTTGAAATGCTCCTCAGGAACTTCATACAAGGTTGAAAGAGTTGGTTTCTTTGATACCTTGTAGTATTTCCTGAGAACCTGGCAACTTAGTTCTTCTTTAAATTGCCGATCCCTGTGTGATACATTTGTCTCTGACCTTTTGGGCTTACCATTCATAGTTTCAGGTTTGTCCTGCATTAGGACCATTACCGTATCATGGCTACCCCTATACCGACAACGTGCCTTCCTCGTGATCAAAATTATCGAAAGCCCCCATGGTAAACTCTTTACTATCAAAATTACTAGGAAGAGGGGCCCACCCTGACTGGATTCAATAACATATAATGCATGTCAGAATGATAACGCAGGATTTCATCGTAACTTACCCCAGCCCAAACCTATTGAGACTTGATACCAAAAATTTGGACCTACAGGCATTGTAAACGGCTTCAGAATTCAGCATATGAAGGGGGGTACGTTTTCTACCATTGTTCAAAATGAAAAATATCACTTGGAACACAGACAAGATCTTATCATGCTTAGCAGTTTCTGAGTCAATTTCAGAGTCTTCCAGATTTGCCTAGCGCCTTCTCCATCATCACAATCAATATCAACATCAAACAATCCTGAGAAAAAATGTCCAACCTGATCTGGAAGGACTATAGCATTGTAAGCATCCTCTAATTCAGTAGAGTCACAAAATTTGTCATCAAGTTCAAGTCATGTTTCATAATGCACTGCCGTAACAACCTGCCGCAACGTTTCAAAACATCTGCGTTCAAGTCACAATCATTTCCACCTGACATCTGATTGTACCTGCGGTGTATTAGCACCCACTCTGAAAAACATAGTGGCAACCTACTAGAACCTGGAGGCGAAAAGAATGACAACTCTTTTTTGTACACACTGATTAGGTACATTTTCACATCTCTGTTTGTGAACTTGTAGTTCAGTTGCTTTTCATTAGAAGACATGTTGCAACGATCGGCTACAAATGACAGGTCGTGACATTTCCCAGAGACAATCCAGGTTCTATATCTTTCATACATCCTGAAATATATCCAACTTCCGCTGACCAGCTGCTTGCGACCCTGAGAGTTTTTCTCCTTTTCTTATATAGTTCCGAATAATGTCTTATGGCTATACAGGTCAGCTCCGAATACTGCATTTGCATCCTGCAAGTCTGAAGTTTTGGTATATACCTCGTCCTGCAGAAGCAAAGCTGCTTTCAGGAAGGCATCAGCCCTCCCTTTTTCTGAGATGCGATATTTTGAGTAATCATTGTTGTGTTTGGCATTTCCACATATCACACACTTTTGTGAGAAAATGTCAACATCATCAGGCTTACATGCAGAGTCTCTAGGCGCAGTTGATGATCTCCTAGACCTAGATCTGAGTTAGATGAGCCCTGCTGTGTACTTGGATCAGGAGATTCGGACGACTACAGCCTGCTAACCCAATCCTATCAAGGGTCTTTTTCAGAGTATATTGTTTATAACATTCATTACTACATGGTAAACAATTTTACTATTGTCGACCTGCTGAAGTCTATCATACACAACATCCTTTCGAATAGATGCTGCTTGAACAATCCGTTCTGTGCCCGTATCACTGCCTGTAGTATTAAGGTGTGGCTGATCCGTCTGACAAATGATGCATTTTTCTATATCAACAGGTGATGTGGGCTTGGTGATGGTGTTGATCTCCTCAAGCGTTTAGTTGGTAAACTAGCCATCTCACACATGCACAGTGACCTGAAATCAACAGAGGAAATTTTCTTACTACTGACCTCCGACATTCATTTTCAATGTGTACGCAATCTATCTGTGAAAACTGTACACGTACTTAAGATACTCATTCTGACATGCAATGCAACATCTTCTCATCTCTTCACATCAAATGCCCAATAGCTTTAAATTACATAAGAGAGTACCCACCCATGGGAGGCTACATGATGTATTTTAATCTAATCTATCCATCTACTCACCTAGAAATGCATGATTTTCATGAAAGAAACTTTGGAACTCTGATGAGTGGCTTCACGGACACAACCAAAATGTACAGTGTAGAAAGTGAGGATTCCCCATAAAGGTGCTGACTCACTGATTCTCAGGCCCCAATGGCCCAATGCACAGGGAGTAAGGTCAGGTCACAGGCAGTAGGATAAAAACCTGTGAATGATAAGCTGAAATACGTTCAACACCATTCATTCAGCGCCTACCTCCTACCCCCGCCTACCCCCAGGGACCCCCTGTTCCCCTCTAAACAGACATTATGATAAGTTTCTTACTATTTAATCCTGTGTTTTATAAAGATTTAGGGGTTTATCTCTTTTGATACACTTTCAAACAGCCCACATAACTTGCCTAAAATCTTGAAAAATTGCATTTTTTTTTCGATATTTTGACTTGAAAATAAAAGGGTTAAAGTGTGTTTTTTTCTTCAAATAATTTAAAAAACTTTCCTATGTAGTACTCTACTAGAATCTGCAAATAAAAGAATAAAACAGTTTACAACTGGGATCTGGTGTAATTTTAAGTTTTTAAAGGCCCAGATTTTAAGCAAGTGTCAAATTAGGTCATTGCTTGACCTCTGGTGACCTTGACCTTGACCCAATTTTATCTTTCTTACTTTCATCTTGTAGCATACCCTATAAGCTACATTTTGAGGGGTATTTCATGCAAATAGCTCATTTCCTTACTGAGTTATGAAGATTTGAATTTCCCCTACCCCAAATTTTTGCGGAAACTTTCAGTATGGTCGATAGCTACAAAACCATCCCTAGCAAGATTACTGCCGGGTTACAGAATGTCTACCCTCGCTAAATGATGCCCCAGGTGATGCTCTTTCAGAAAATAGTGGGTAACTTAGGGCCCTTTTTAGCATGCGAACACCCCTTGGCTCCAGGACTAATTACTTCACGTGGACAACTTTATATTTCTTCCATGGTGAATTTTCACCAAGATGTCGAGTCATTTTAGGAGATGAGGAATCGAGATGTTAGGGTTCATGGACTGAACAGGGTCCACGTAACCGTGCACATGACCATCCCCAGCATGGAGTCCTGTAACCGTGCACTTAACCATCCCCCAGCACTGAGTCCATGTAACCTGTGCACTTAACCATCCCAGCATGGAGTCCGTGTAACCGTGCACTTAACCATCCCCCAGCACGGAGTCCATGTAACCGTGCACTTAACCATCCCCAGCATGGAGTCCGTGTAACCGTGCACTTAACCATCCCCCAGCACTGAGTCCATGTAACCGTGCACTTAACCATCCCCAGCATGGAGTCCGTGTAACCGTGCACTTAACCATCCCCAGCATGAGTCCATGTAACCGTGCACTTAACCATCCCAGCACGGAGCCCGTGTAACCATGCACTTAACCATCCCAGCACGGAGCCCGTGTAACCGTGCACTTAACCATCCCAGCACGGAGCCCGTGTAACCGTGCCGGTTTCCCCACTAAAGTACGTGCCCCCGTTTCCGTCGGCCTCCTCGGTGCGCCGCCGCACGTACCCGGCCAGCGCCGAAAACACGTAACCAAGACGCACGAAGGTCCCCCGGCCCGACGCGCACTCCTCCCCGCTGCACAGCCGCTCACCTGAGAGGACGCAAGAGAAATAAAAACTCAATACAATGACCATACCAAGGCACACAGGTCGAAAGGCACCAAGGACGGGAAAACTGAGGACTCACCGGGAACACAAACTTTGGGACGGAACGTCATCACTCGCTTGGAACACGAGACGGAGGACGGATGACTTCTTCTCTTCTTCTTCTTTGTGTTGATTGACGTTGTCAGAGCCGCGAGGCTCTATAAACGCCACGTACCCGAACTCATGGTTACAACCAAAAAGGATAAAATATCATAATGATAAATAAAAAAATTAATAATAACGATACTGTCCACTCAATTTCCCTGATGGATTTTAGGGCCGATTTCATGAGTCGAGGGAACATCCGGCTCGGTGAGGAAGTGGATCCGTACAACGCCTCACCAGACGATGCATTGAAGGATGTAACCAATCATGTTGAATCGGTTGAGGATTTTAAACCAGGTTTCTTAAATAACAAATGGATTCTGAATAATTCGGAAGGTTAACGTTGATTGGTCGCTGCCATGACGTCATATTGTAGGAGGAGTTTCGTATGAAGTAACCTCAGGAAGTTTAAGGTTGATTGGTCTCTTCCCATGGACGTCATATTGTAGGAGGAGGAGTTTCGTCAGAGGGGTTAACGTTGATTGGTCGGATCCCATGACGTCACATTGAAGGAGGAGTCGAGTATAAAGTCCCTTCAGGAAGGTTTCATTGTTTCTTCTCTTCTTCCGAGATGTCTTTAGGTTGGTAACGGTTTGTTCGGTTCGGTTTATATGTTATATTTATTTATATAATTTATATTATTTATATATACATCGATTTTGTTTTCTTGTAAATCGCTTTAAAATGTAAATTTGTTATTTGGAACATTTAGTCCGTAGTGGTGGGATTTTAATGGACCTCGTGCGCAGGCCTCAATGAGGCCTTGTGTGGACCAGCGGTTAGTCAGCCTCTCGGTGTTTGTGGTGGCCGAGTCGGCGTTACGCTGCTGGTAGAGTGCAAGCTCGGATACCTGAGTCCTGGACCCGTCCTGGGTACCTGGGATTCCATGGTCTGTGCGTGCAGCCCGCTTCAGAGAGGGTGGTTTGAACCCTTTCATGGTTCGAACCCTAGTTCGTGGGTGGACAACGGCCTTTGGAATGTTCTAGAAAAACACAAAATACATCCGAGTCGTTATTTATTTATTTATTTATTTTAAAAAGTAATTTCTCTCTTGTAGGTAATACGAGCCACCACATGGTAATTATATAACACTTTGTTATTATGATGGCTTTTTTATTTTTATTTTTTTAAATATATAACACCCAAGAGAGAACCAATTAACAGACTAGAATCTTTATTTTTTATTTAATTATAAAAAGTAATTTCTCTCTTGTAGGTAATACAAGCCATCACATGGTATTATATAAACACCTTGTTATTATGATGCCATTTTTAGTTTTAAAATATAACACCCAAGAAGAGAACCAATTACAGACTTGGAATCTTTATTTATTATATTTATTTATTTTAAAAAGGTAATTTCTCTCTCTTGTCGGTAATACGAGCCACCACATGGTAATTATATAAACACTCGTTATTATGATGGCTTTTTACCCTCAGCCTGAATTGGCTAAGGGGTATTGTCCGTCATTGCGTTGTCCGTCCGGCGTCTGTCAACTTTTGGTTTCCGTCAATTTCGAGAACGCCTTTGTCTGATTAAATCCATTTTTGCAGGTATGTTGGTGGGTGAGTAGAGGAAGGTTCCTTTCGAAAATGGGCACGCTGGATTTTCAATGTGGCCACCATGGCAGCTATCTTGAAATTGGTTTCGTTGATTTCGAGGGGGGGG
>CM068953.1:3089060-3102579 GCA_035128595.1 Eptatretus atami
GGGCCAAGAGAGAGGATATCCGTTGAAATTTTGACTAGGATGATGCTCTTACTAAACCTTCTTAATCCCTTCAATTTACTAAGGCTTTCTTAATTCCTTAAATTACGGTAACACCGTTTGAAATTTTTGACCTAGGATGATGTCTTAGTAAGACATCATCCGAGGTCAAACATTTCAACGGATTCGTGATCAGCGTGAAAAATGGCCATAAAAAAACTCCTTTTAACGGGACAACAGAGAAAAAGTCGATGTGTGCCCAACCCTCTTAGGTTGGTAAAATGCAAAAAATCAAAATGGCCAGCAATCTACCACTTTTCAGGTAAAATTTGATAATTATGGCTTACTAGGCATGTAATAATATTACCCTAGTAAGCCATAATTATCAAATTTTACCTGAAAAGTGGGTAAATTTGGTGGCCATTTTGATTTTTGCATTTTACCAACCTAAGACATCATCCTAGGTCAAAAATGTCAACGGATTCGTGATCAGCAATAAAATGGCCATAAAACACTCCTTTCAATCGCGCAACAGAGAAAAAGTCGATGTGTGCCCAACCCTACTAAAAATACATGTTTACATTTGCGGACATTCCTGCATGGCGGTATGTCCGTAAATGTAATCATTGATTTTCGGATTCTCCATGTTATAACGTTTCCGAAAATGTATAGGTTTGCTAATCTACCAAGATTTTGAACGAAAATTAATTTACTGACATAGTGAACCTGACTATGCTACCAATTGGCTAATATTAAGAGTTGGCTATATCAGGAACCACCAGCGATCTCTGATCGCAGCCCTCTAGACACACCATGATGACACCCGTGTTGTCATCGTTCAAAGAGTGAAGATACTTGCTTTACCCCATTTGGAAATGAACTCTGTCAGGACCTTTCGGTGAACGATGTAACAAAGTTCTTCAATTAATTAAACTTGGGTTCTTCACGGTGTCAACTGAGCTAACTTGTAATGGTGACCTGAAGGTCATGCTGGACAAAGTTAGGGTATCGGTGGACACTAATGCAAAGTTTAAGGTATATAGGTTGACGTTGGGGGGGCGAGGGGAGGGCAAACAGCCTTTCTCACTTCATTGATAAATTCCACTCCCCCCTCCCCCATTTATTTGTGAAATGATAAAAGAAAGGTCAAGGCTCCATGAAGCCAATTATTCCATTTACAGCATTTCCTAGGCTGGGCTATTTGAAAAAGAAAACCCGACAGCAAGTCAAATGCACGTCATCACCGGCTTTCTTAATTCCTTCAATTACGGTAACACCGGCTTTCTTGATTCCTTCAATTACGGTAACACCGGCTTTCATGATTCCTTCAATTACGGTAACACGCGCTTTCATGATTCCTTCGATTGCGGAAACGCCGGCTTTCTTGATTCCTTCGATTGCGGTAACACCGCTTTCTTAATTCCTTCAATTACGGTAACACCGGCTTTCTTAATTCCTTCAATTACGGTAACACTGGCTTTCTTAATTCCTTCAATTACGGTAACACCGGCTTTCTTGATTCCTTCAATTACGGTAACACCGGCTTTCATGATTCCTTCGATTGCGGAAACGCCGGCTTCTTGATTCCTTCAATTACGGTAACACCGGCTTTCTTAATTCCTTCAATTACGGTAACACCGGCTTTCTTAATTCCTTCAATTAAGGTAACGCAGACTTTCTTGATTCCTTCAATTACGGTAACACGGGCTTTTCTTGATTCCTTCGATCAGGGAACACGGCTTTTCTTGATTCCTTCGATCACGGGAACAGCGGGCTTTCTTGATTCCTTCGATCATGGGAACACGGGCTTTCTTGATTCCTTCGATCACTGGGAACACCGGCTTTCTTGATTCTTCGATCACGGGAACACGGCTTTCCCGATTCCTTCGATCGGGAACACGGGTTTCGATTCCTTCGATCGCGGGAACACGGGCTTTCCCGATTCCTTCGATCGCGGGAACACGGGCTTTCCCGATTCCTTCGATCGCGGAACACGGGCTTTCCCGATTCCTTCGATCGCGGGAACACGGGCTTTCCCGATTCCTTCGATCGCGGAACACGGGCTTCTCCGATTCCTTCGATCGCGGGAACACGGGCTTTCCCGATTCCTTCGATCGCGGGAACACGGGCTTTCCGATTCCTATTCGATCGCGGTAACACGGGCTTTCCCGATTCCTTCGATCGGGGAACACGGGCTTTCCGATTCCTTCGATCGCGGGAACACGGGCTTTCTCGATTCCTTCGATCGCGGGAACACGGGCTTTCCCGATTCCTTCGATCGCGGGACACGGGCTTTCATTCCTTCGATCTGCGGACACCGTCTTCTGATTCCTTCGATCGCGGGAAGACTGGCTTTCTCGATTGATTCCTTCGATCGTGGGAACACGGGCTTTCCTGATTCCTTCGATCGTGGGAACACCGTCTTTCCTGATTCCTTCGATCGCGGAAACACCGTCTTTCCTGATTCCTTCGATCTGCGGAAACATGGCTTTCTTGATTCCTCGATCGCGGGAACACGGGCTTTCTTGCTTCCATTTAATCTTTAATACACAGTTTCATGTTCTGAATCGAGTAATGAGTTTTAAAATGCCAAAAACGAGCTGATTCAGAGTGACGATGTCATGTCTCATCCTTTTGTTTTGCCAAGAACTCTTCGGTAAATGAATCCATCACACCCACACTCCCAGAAAATGACATCACCAACAGCCATGTTGCCACATACAAAAGGAGATCAAGACACATGACAAACCACACTGACACACCTGTAACATTTATAAACATTTATTTCGTTATGATCGGAGATCGGTCTCAAAAATGACACTTTAATGCAGGTGAGAATTTGGAGCTGCCATTCAGAGGTGTGCTATCACACGCTTCGCTGCAAGGCTTCAAACAGGGGGTGCACCTCATTTCACCCCCTCCCATTCCTATCCACAATCTTTGAACCATTAATCCTTTAGAACCCAACCCTTTTACCTGTGACGTCACATGTTCCCATACCTAACGTAACCTCTTAATTACAGGTTGCTGTTTCCTCACTTCACTCACTCATGCCCTTGAATGGAGTGTCCAACTGTTCCGCACTCAGTTTAACCCTCCGTGACGTCACTCTTCAATGAGACTCGCTCTTGTAAAGAAAAAGAAAAGATTCGTAAACAGACTTTTCAAAACCATCATTTATTTACAAACACACAAGTGCTCCTCCACAGCTGTCACCTGACACGGGGGTGCAAAGTCTGCTCCGAGTTGCGTATTCGCCTTTGAGCCGTCTGTAATCTGGGTTCGATTCTCGAACAGACTATAAAACTGTCACCATGTGCCTTGCTGGCAGGACATTGCATCCTCTTGCAGATAAGGTGGATGTCCCAGATAAATGGTCATGGATGGTGACCAACAAGTGAGTGAATGAGGGTGGGGGTTTGGGAGGGAGAGAGGGATGGAGATAGAGATGCCATATCGGCTTTCTTTCTCAATTCCACTTATTAAACTTGTTGGATCCCAGAACTCCAACTTTGCTGTAATGAAGACCTCATTCCCAACAAGCACAGTTACATTCCATCAATTTGTGCTGACAGTGTATCACTTATATAGACTTCGTTTTATTTTATTGTAGTCAGTTGGCAGCACTTCATAACGTGTGTGTGTGTGTATGTGTAAACCAAAATTTATTGGAGCTATTACCGTGTCCCATGTCATTCACTTGTGCATCATGTCCCCCTCTTTTTGGAGATGACAAGCCATGTATGCGATATCGCACTCCATTGTTTTTTTTTTCCTGGATGGGTTTAAAATGGAAATAAAACTTATAAACTGGGAATGAATGAATGTACGTGCATGTGTATAATCATCGTGTTGCATGTTCTGAGAGTTTAGAATTTGAAGGTCGGGGTCATTTGGGGAAAGAGTGTGAGAGTCCTTGTGTCATGTAGGACTGCTGAGCTCTACACACCCATTTAGTTGGGGAGTGGGGCATTGACGTGCACCAAAACTGTGGTATTTTCATTTACTACACATATAATGTAGTTAAATGTTAAACGACCATTATCGACTTTGAAAATCTTTAATATGCATGTAAAAAAAAAAGGGGTCAACACCAAAAGTGATCACATGCTGTTGGCATGGGTGCAGGATAACAACATGCAATTAAAAACAAGTTCATGAGAGAAGTCGATGCTTGTGACGTCAGACAGACCACAGAGAAAACCTTTATTTATTATTATTTTTTTCTGAAAGCAAATTTAATTGGCCGTTGTTAACTGGAGACGGATCGGGTACGTTAGCACTACAAATCGATAGTGTCGATAACCTAGGCCACTGTGATGCTGTACTTCTAAAGCGCTGTCCTTCTGAAAGGCAAACTACGATCCTTCAGAATATCGTTCTTGGATGTCACATCTGAGCAAACAAATAACAACAACGATGAAAGCCAAACAAGTTCGATGGAAGCGAGGAACGTTTCAACTTAAAAAAACAAAACAAAAATAACACCGGCTTAACTTGGTCCACAATTGGGGCTAAATTAATTGGATTGTCTCTGGGACATTCAAAGGAGCATCCCTTGGACTAGTACAAAGTGAGTCATTCTGTATCTTCCACTTTTATCTCTTGGTCAGTCGTTCCTTTACAATTTTCAGCTTTATGCCACTGTTCTCCTGTTGTACCATCGCGTGATCACTCGATCCACCTTGTACATCGTTTTCCTGTGGACAACAAAAAGGTTTTTGAGTGGGTCAATGAGGCAAGATCCACGAACCTGTTTTAAATAAAAAAAGAGTTTCAAACAACACTTGTTTTAAGTTGTTACGGTTGATGAAGATGAAACCCTGTTGGTCCGCTTTCCGATCTCTTATTTCCAACACAATGGTTAACGATAAGGTGCACAGCTTGAAGGTTGACAACTACCTTTGAACTCCACCAAAAGAGAAAAAACAATGGTTGAAGAGATTTTTTTTCTTTCTCCAATACAAAGTTTCTGAAAGAATAACACTTCTACCATCTTAAAAGGGTGTAGATACACGTATGGACTGTATTCCCAATTAAGTCTCTGAACCTATCAACCAGAGGTTGTCTTTCTGCTTCTGGCACGACTGTATTTTCTTCAATAAATGCCTGTTCTCAATGAGGATGTAAAATGAGATGAAATGCACAAAGGAAGGATTACACCACGTTTGCTGTTCGTGCTGTGGTGTGGTTGCTTGTGTGTTCTTTCCTTGCACTGTAATAGTTACCTCCTCCACCAAAGGTGCACGGACATTCTCATCCTCTCTGTGAGCACGATATCTCAAAGTTATGGATGGATTTGTGTGAAACTTGGAAAGGTTGAGTGTGTGATAAAGAATTGATCAGAGTTTGGTGAACATCTGATCCGGATACTAGAATTAAAAAGAAATTTTCTTTGTGATTCTTCACCATTGAGAGACGGGGCCAAAAAATTGTGTGTAGCATATCGTCTCAAAATATCGTGCATGTGGACAAAACTTGGTGGATGAGTGGGTTAGTGAGAAGAACAAGCCGATTAGATTTTTGTTTAGGTCCCGATGAAGATCCAGCCTATCAGTGGGATGTAAAACGTAAACCGTTCAGCTTGGTGGAGGTATGTGTTCTTCAGAGTGCCGATCTCGTTTTCTTTTGCTTTGAGAGTCCATCCATCCATGGGACCATACTGTGTGCAGTGTTGGTGCTGCCAAAGCAGTCTCCTTGTCTATTGTGTACAATCCTGGACGGGTCGCCATTCCGACACAGTACCAGCAAGCTGGCACTCATTTTGCCGACCTCGGAAGGATGACAGGCAGAGTCAACCCCACCTGGTATTAATTCAACAGCCGACTGGGATTTGAACTCAGGATCCAAGGATCCCAAGCCCACCACCCTAACCATTAAGCCAGGGATTCTTAACCTTTTGATGATTCCAGACCCCAATGGATTGCCCAACATGGTCCCATACCCCCTTCGCTTGACTGTCGAAATCCTCATCATCACCAGTCCTATAGTTGACAGTATGAATTCCAAAGATGTCAATAGCTTGAATTTATTTTAGATATGGATAGCTAGGAATAGAACATGAAAGGCAATCATAAGCATTTATCATATATATTTACAAAAAAATAACCGAAAATTACAAATTTCGAGTCCCATACCCCCAGCAATTTTGTTCCATACCCCCAAGGGGTATGGATACCCCCGGTTAAGAACCCCTGCATTAAGCCAACACCAGGCATTTTGAGAGGTGTTGCTGTAATATTTAATTTTGTTCCCCTCCTGTGTCCGTTCGGCTCTTTTATAAAGGGTTCCTGTTGTCTTACCGTCTGAACCATGAGATTGAATGAAGCTCCAGGTCAAGTTTTTAAAAAGGGGATTTTTATGTTCAAACGGACATGTATTTTTTTTCATTTAAATTAATTATTGGCTTTCTAACGATGCCATTTTTTAGTCACAGGTCTACACGAGCTCTGCATCATGGTTGTTGGTGGGGGGGGGTCAATTTTTGAAATGTGCATCCCATTGGTTAGACAGCTGATGGGACTCCACCCACATTTGTTGCTTGACTCCACCCACCATGGCACCCAGACAAAATAATATGGCCATCATCTTGGTTTTCTGTTCGGCCGAAGCCATCAGGCCCGTCGGCTTCTGTTGACTTTACACTGCCTGGGTTTGTTTTTTTTGCATTACAGGTTGTGACCACAGTGTGGTCATGTCGCACTTGTTATTCTTCGACAGCAGGAACCCTTTGGAATAAAGTGTGATGGGCAGATGGACTCTGTGCCTTTTAGTAATAGATACACGTATTTGAAGGTGTAAATTTAGGCTGTGATTTATTTATTTTATATGTTTTTGCTTGACCCCCTCCTAACCCCCCGGGGTGTTTATTAGAGGAACCACGGTATGTGAAGGGTCTGTGTGTAAATCGTGTCATTTTCACCCACCACGACATCGACAGTCGTGGCCAAAACTATTGTCACCCGTGCACTTTTTTCAAATAACTCGCAATTTTCTCCAAAAATAAGTTGAAATTGATAAAAGTATTTTGTCTCCACAATTCTCTATTTCACTGTTCATATTACAGAACCTTTGCTTTTGATTCAGAACTTAATAATGTCCTTTTAAATCAGAAAATAAAAATAAATGGCGTTGACAATTATTGACACCCTCAACTTGATATTTGGAATCACAGCCTTTGGATAAAATACCTGCAGTCAAGTGTTTCCTTTTGCCGTGAATGAGCTTCCTACACCTCTACTGGCAGGATGGTCCACTCTTCTTGTGCAAACTGCTCAAGTTCTCCTAGATTTGAAGAGTGCCTTCTCCCAACTGCTGTTTTCAGATCTCCCTTTAGGTGTTCAATGGGATTTAGATCTGGACTCATTGCTGGCCACTTCAGAACATTCCAGTGTTTTGTTTTGAACCATTCGTAGGTGCTTTTTGAAGTGTGTTTGGGGTCACTGTCCTGCTGCAATACCCATGATCTTCGACGGAGACCCATCTTTCTGACACTGGGTTGAACATTGTGCTCCAAAATACCTTGGTAATCTCCTGATTTCATGATGCCATGTACACATTCAAGGCACCCAATGCCAGAAGCAACACAGCAACCCCAAAACATCACTGAACCTCCTCCATGTTTGACTGTAGGGAAGGTGTTCTTTTCTTTGAAGGCTTCATTTTGTTTTCTGTAAACATAGAGATGATGTGCTTCACCAAAAAGCTCTAATTTGGTCTCATCTGTCCACATGACATTCTCACAGAAGGATTTTGACTTGTTCAGGTGTGTTTTGGCAAACTACAGTCGGGATTTCTTACATCTCTCTCTCAGCAGTTGGGTCCTCCTGGGTCTCCTACCATAGAACCCCTTTTCATTGAGTTGGCGACGGATGGTGCGAGTTAACTGTTGTACCTTGTGTCTGAAGGTCAGCTTGAATCTGTTTGGCATTTGATTGAGGTGCTTTCTCAACATTTGAACAATCCTTCGCTGCAATCTTCGATCAAGTTTTCTCTTGGGGCCACGTCCAGGGAGGTTGGCTACAGTGCCATGGGCCTTACACTTCCTGATAACATTGTGTAAGGTGGATACAGGAATATCAAGGTCTCTGGGGATGGGCTTGTAGCTTTGAGATTGTCCATGCAAGGCAACAATCTTGTGTCTGACCTCCTCAGACAAGTCGCTGGCTTTCTTTCTTTTCTCCGTGCTCATTGTTGTACACACAATGACATAAAACGGCAGAATGACTCCTTGTCTCAATTCAAACTGGTTGAATGAGTGATTTTTATATTGCAGGCACCTGCAACTCATCACAGGTGAGTTGCAATTCCAAAGTAAAGGAGAATCACCTGCTTGAAATCTAATTATTTCAAACAACTTCTGAAAGGGGCCAATATTATTGTCCGAACCATTTTAGGATTTGTGTGTGGAATAAGCTTAGATTTAGTAATTTTTTCAGATTTTTTGTTTTGTTTTGTTCCACTGCAAACCAAAATATTTTTTAATTTCAACAATTTTCTGGAAGAAATGGTGCATTATTTGAAAATAGTGCAAGGGTGCCAATATTGTTGGCCACGACTGTATGGCGAGAGGATTAGCAAACCACAAATGAACTGTTGAGTCGCGTTCATTTTCATCGTCCAAACATTTGGAGACTTGGGTGCATGAGTGGTTGTGCTGTATTGTGTGTGTTCACCAGAGGAGTATTCATTGTGTTGCAGGTAAGACTGTTGAGCATCATCAGCACATCTCCCTCCCCAACACCCCTCCAGGCAGCAGCTGCTTGGGGCTCGAGAACCTCAGCACAAACCCAGGAGCAAGTGACATCACATCCCCTAAAAGGTTCGAGCCTTGGGCAGGCCCTGCCGACGAGATCCCATCTGCTTCCGGGATTGACGCGGAGGTTCAAGGGCTCTCTGGTTTCTCCATGGAGCTGTCAGGCTCCTTGTATGGGATCTCACCTCCTCCTAGGGTCCACGATAAGGTCCCAAGTCCTCTTATTGATGTCCTTCACATATCCATGATACGCACACTCTGTCGGGTCTGACATGCTGCGTATTCAGAGAAGCTCGTAACTACTTCGTGTGATTATGAAGTTGGAAGCCGTTATCTGTTGGTAAAAATATCTTCACTGCAATGTTCTTTGTCATAATGAAGAGCGATGAGGGATTCACATTGTTTTCCATACATGATAGGAACCTCTTACAAGAAAGTTTCTCTTGTTCTGAAATCTGCATGGATGATCCTCGAGTTGAGATGCTGAAACATTTGGTTATCACATCAACAATCTAAAAGCTGATCTCCAGCTGTGTCCATGGAAGGCACCTTCTGGTGAGGCAATACACACACACAGCATGATATTATGCTGTTTGAGTCACCATCTTCATCTTTTGTATGCAACACATGGCTGTGCGTAGCATCATTTGCTGGGGGGTGCTTGCTGTGTCGCTGCTGCAGTGCCCCCCCCTGTCGGGCAGAGCAGGAATTTGTAGTTTGTTCAGGGGTGGTAGCTTGCCGACTTTTCATGAAGGACACTGTGGGATCTTTAACGTCTACCAAATAATACCGGCAGATGGGACGTCCATCTGAGGAACGCCGTGCATACATTTAATTGCACCTGCCTACAAAACATCATGATGACTGTTTGTTTATAGCTGGGCCGAAGATTCGAACCGAGGCTTGACAGCGAGTGTGCACACCACTCTGCTATCCTTCCAGCCCCTCAAGTCACCTGGAATTAGAGGTGAACTGGCACACCATTGTCTGGATTGGAGACGACTATTGTCTTTGCACCTTGGTCTGCAGTATGCAGAGCACAGAAAACTTTGATTGGAAGGATAAGACCCCACATCTCCAGTGACAGAATTCCTATTTCTTCCACTAGCAATCTTGTCCATCAATGAGACTTGAACCACCGTTCTGTTTTAACTCCACATGGAATTCACAGCCACCACTGCTTCTATTCTCACCTTTACCGAGAAAGTTTCCAGTTCTAGTACTGTGACATATGGATCACATATGCTCACGTACCTCAACTCCACTCTTTTCTCATGCGAGATCTTTATTAGCTCACCTGTAACGAAGCTCCGAGGAGCTAATGAGGTGGCGCCTCCGTCCGTCCGTCCACAAAATACTTGCAACTTCTCTGAAACTACACGTACAGTTTTAATGAAACTTCACCACAACCTTCATCACTGTGTGTGTACCAATGTTTGTTCATAGCATTTAAAAATAAAAATCAGGCCCCAAGGGGTTTTACAGGGGTGTTGGGGGAGGTATTAATCGACTGACAGTGGGGCAGCAAGTGGAATCAAGCAAAGGAATGAGGGGAGAGACAGAGACAGAGACAGAGAGGTTGGGTTGGAAACCTGCAAGTGTAGGTTTGGGTGAGGTAGGGTTGATGGGAGTATTAAAGATCATGGGAAGGGTTGCAGGATTGAAATGCTACACGAAGCAGTGGTCAAAAGACAGCATGGTTTTCGGTTCCAGGACTCATTTCACCCAGAATGTGGTTCATGAAACCTGGTCCCATAATCCCTAAACGGACCTCAGTCTGTATTCTGCATTACCAGCAATACCAGAAAGGCTGTATGGACATCCTCAAGATGGTGTTTATATCCCACTCGACGGACGATCTCGTTCTTTTGACACAACCCTATATTTGGGTGGTGTATAGGCAACAGACCGCTCCCTTGATCGCTCCCGAAAATAAGATTCACCCGGGTTACGTATATGAAGAGAAAACATACATACTGCTCATGTGCATCTATAATACATCGTGGTTGTATAGACCGGATCATTCCAATTGCACCCCCCTACCCCCCCCCCCCTCCCCCTCTCAAAGGAAGAAGAAAATGAGAAAAAATTTTATTCTTCAAAATTTGATCAAAGAATCAAATAAACTTGCACATGCACATCATTGTCACACAAACACATCATCATCATATTAATAGATATTTTTGAACATCCATTACACTTTTACAGAATGGTGAGGAAACCAACCGTTGTGGCCAGACATCAGACTTCATCTCTACCGTATACTGAAGTGGCTGGATTTCTCCGTCCGTCTGTCCGTCCTGCCTGTGTCACGCTCTTTTCGCTGGGATGGCATTACGTCTCGTGATAGGCTAGGCCTCTACGGACGTGCACGTCATCCCGATGTCCAGCACTCAACGCATCCCGTCCTCATCTCGTTCTTCAAAGTTGTTTTTTTTTAATCTTTGTTTTCGATGGGTGCATCAGGGGATAAAATGTGCATCGACCACGATCGTAGTATCGTAGTTGGGGTGTGTGTGTGGGGGGGGGGTGGGGTGGGGATGAGTGTTGTGTTTGATTGTGGTGTTTCTGGCCTTGTGAGCTGCCCTGGGGCAGCACTTTTTGTACAGACGTTTCATCATCTTGATAAAAGCGCTCCTGCACAGGCTGATTTTACCAGTCGAAATGATCCCCCTCAAGCTCAGGATCCTCAACAGAAGAGCACGATGATGCAGGAGAAGTGGCAACTGAGATGGGACGAAGTTTTCTCACGATTTGCATGAAAAGCGAGTGAGAAAGGTGTTCCACATCTATCTTCTTCTCCTTTTACGGAGACCATCGTGTCGTTATAGAACGAGTCCATAATCGATGAAAAACATGTCGAAATCTTCATTTTAACTTACCCCACTCAACTCTTTCCATTATCGAATGTGCCGATGCATGGACAGTTTGAAAAATGTAATATCCCGTTGATATTTTATCAATATCTTCGAGCCGATGATAGAGAGAGTCACCCAGCCCGACAACATACATACAACACAACACACTTTCCCTCCATTATATTAAGACGAGAAGGAGCTGCCAGGCACTGCCTGGAGGGGGATACGCTGGGTGTTTTTCTGGCGGTTTCTGGAAGTGTTGGACATTGAAAAGTGATGGAGTTATTGACCTCATCGTGGTGACCGTTGCCTGCAGGCCCTCAGCAGCATTGCCTGACCCCACATCCCAATATACACTTTATGGGGGCCTTTGGTGGCTTCAAAACTCATGCTTGCTTTGATTAAACGATTACATTCCGGTTGCTCTCCACCGAGGAGACCAACATGGTTTCTCCTGCAGCACCAATGTAAGCAGAAGGGCACGCGGTAGAGCGCGCACCTCCACCACGCCGGCTGAACAGTTTACGTTTTATATCCCACTGATAGGGCGCATGTGCATCCGGACCTGAAACTAAATCTACTCTGGTTGTTATCGTCATGTAACCAAGTTTCATCCCAATCCCTCCCTAACTTTGAGATATTGTGTTATATCTCATTTTGCCCCCATCTCTCAATGGTGAAGAATCACTTTAGAAAAAATTCGTATCCAGATTCGTCCTTGGCACACACCCAACCTGTCCACGACTTATTGAGATAACCTGCTCACAGACAGACAAGCACAGCGTGAAAACATAACCTCCATCCACCTTTGGTGGTGGAAGTAATAAAGGGCTGCCAGGATAACCTCGGTCCTTGAGGTATGCGCACACTCCGAGCTGTCTCACCTGGGTCCGAATCTCAGCCCAGCTCAACTGTCATCCTGGTGTTTCACAGGTAGGGCAAGACATCGATGTGTCTGCCATTCCTCAGATTGGATGTTAAGCCAGAGAACCGTTCTGCTGGCATTGATTAGTGGATGTTAAAGATCCTAGATTCCTACAGTGTCCTTCACGAAGAATAGGGGTGATCGCCAGCACCCTGAACAAACGAAATTCCTGCCCTAACCCTCTTGCTTACCCACCCTTGGCAAGTGTGGTGAGTTCTATGCCAATAACCCCAAGTGAGCAGGAGGAGGTGGTCGTCCTGCAGCTGGGGGAGTGGGAGAGAGAGGGAGCCTTCCCGGCGGTTACCTTCTGGCCGGCAGCACTGCCTGACCCAACATCCCAATATCCACTTTATAGCAACCTTTTGCGGCCTCAAAACAGACATGAAGGCCAACGTCTGGAAGCTTGAAACCTTGCCCAGATTCTGAAGTACATCCACCCAAAATTTGGGGCCTCCAGGTGGATGCTCTGGTTCAGCTGGGAAAGAACAACAAACGCACAACCACCAAGGAGACAAACTAGGTTTCTGCTGCAGCACCAATGTAAGCTCCTTATAAACGACTGGGTGGAGTGCATACCTTGAAAATATGTAAATGGATGATATATACTTAGATTGAAAACCCAAAACCATTGCCAAATAACTGAGACGATTGACCATTAAAGGTAAAAGCTTGCCTCGAGCCAGGTGGACGCCCGGTGCCAGTTTTATAACCCGCAGCTTTCGTTGTGCCTCGGGGACGACCTGGGCTTGTCCGGAATCCCGCCGCTTTTGTAGTCCCAAGAGGTCGTCCTCTCTTCCTGCATCCACCATGGGGATAAGACACTCCATATTGTACCAAACGTTGATCCGATAAAACTTTTAACATCACTCGAGGAGCCATCGTCGCCGGCAGACACAAAGCCACCCGAGGCTCCTCACTTGGAATTTGAGGTGGCATTCCGCACGATTCTCGTTAATAGCGAACGCAGTGAGCTTCATACTTAAC
>CM068953.1:3106815-3122713 GCA_035128595.1 Eptatretus atami
CAGAAAGATTCACATCACCTCAGCGGAATCGCTTTGAGCGCGCGAGGGCGTCGTAACTCCTGTGGAGAGGAGCAGCTTCGACGTGTGAGGAAACCTTCATTATCCAGAGGAGGGTTGGAGACCGTCATGGTCTTCCACAGAAATGTTGTGGACGCTTCATGTGTTGAACCTTTCAAACGGGCTGTTGAGCTGTGGTGGGGTGAGCGTTTTACCTTGCATTGCTTGTCCGTCACCCATGAGTTTAATGGTCATGTCCGGTGTCACCCCTACTCCATCGTGCACATCGGATGATCGTCATGACTGCCTTCACTTCGTCAAATGGAGGCAACATGATGATGTAATGTTACTTCCCTTGATTGATGCTGTGGTGCCGATGATGTCCGTGAGAGCTAACCTGTGCGCCATTATCTCTTCATGGCTGTCAGAGGGTGGGGGGTTCAGGGGTTCAGGGGTCTCTGGTGATTTCTGTATTAAACGCGACACACACTCACTGTTCCATCACCGATGGTGTTGTGATTCTCGTTTCTTGTGTCCACATATGAAGTTAAACACATTCGACTGGAATGGTGTCAGCGGTGGGATCGTTTTCACGCCTCTCGTCAAAGGAAATTGGTGAGTTTACGTGGACCTCGACTTCGACCTCAACACCACGGTACGGTACAAACGGAAACCATGGCAGCCTCACATCGCACACCAAAGCGGTGGTGCTCAAGGGAAGTTCGAGACGGTCAATTAATTTAATCATTGACGCCAGAACCTCACCTACACTTTGCCCTCTTCGTCGTTGAAGGCTTCACCTGGGATAAAAGAACCAAGGTTAACCCTCTTCGTCGATTCAGACGTAGAACATGTTGGTACTTTCCCAGGACTTGCAGCTCAAGAAACGGTAAACTGGACCTGATGCTGGGGCACATGGCAAGTTACGGGGCCGAGACGTCGGCCGCGACACGACTGCCAGAGGGGCGCAAGTCGACTCGACCGATCGCCCGGAATTCAGATCGTACTTCTCCGGAAAGTCCAGAGAAGACTGATCCCTTTTAGACCGAAATCCGCCAATGGGTAGACCACGGTGGGTAGGGTCGATTGCCAACTTCAATTTACCTAAGTACCACGTGGTCCGACTACCGGGGATTTCACCCTCGACGGAACTCGTACGAAACCGAGCCGCTTGGCGAGCTCGTTCCGTGTGCGATCCCGAGCGGTTTTATCGCCGAGAACCGTCGGACCGAATTATCTGCAACCACGGCAATGGCCAACTAATCTCCTCACACACGACATGCTCAGTCAATGAAAGAAGGAACGCGGACGAGCTGAAAACATTTACAATTGGGGTTTTATTTATCTGCAATGGGGAAATGAGGGAGCACATAAAGCAGAGCTATACCGAATATAAGAAATGCAATGCAATTATATACGCACAAGCACTTAACAGTTTTTTCTATTGTTAGACGGCCGAAACATCAAACCACACCCAAGAAATGGTGGCTGATGGCTTTAATGCGGACTTCAGCTCGGAGGGACAGAT
Source organism: Eptatretus atami (assembly GCA_035128595.1). NCBI lineage: Eukaryota > Metazoa > Chordata > Myxini > Myxiniformes > Myxinidae > Eptatretus > Eptatretus atami. The sequence continues at coordinate 3,108,341 of CM068953.1, forward strand.
AAGCTGAAGCCCAGGACCTATCTGGGACCTTTCCACCTCATGTGGTCTTCCAGCTGTTCGGACCGGGCACCAGCGAGGGCGAGCTGGGTTCCAACCACCGCGAGCCGGATCCTTTCCGAGCTCCGGCGGATCCCCTCGCTCCGGAACACGTGCTGGTGAGACGAGGCGCCGATCCTTCCTGAAGATGCGTCGCTTCACCGAAGAACCACCGACCAAGATGAGGCAAGGAGTCGCACCAAGCCGGGAACCAAGCAGAGACCACGAAGAGCTCCACGAACCAAGAAGAGCCAGCCAAACCAGACCATGAAGCAGAGCAAAAACCGAACCAGCACCAGAACAACCCCTCGAGCCAAGCAGAGGGTCCCCTTCTTATCCTCTCGCCCCGCTCGCTTCCGGCATGACTCATTCGCCCTCGTGCGCGCCCCCCCGCAACGCGGGTGGGGCTGTTTACCTTGCTTTCTGCCGGACCCGCCCAGCCGTCATTCTGTTTACGCTGTTGAATCTCGGGACGGGAGGATTCTTCTTTTCTTCCTTTGCGGAGGAGGGTCGTTCTTCTTTGTTGTTGTTCTGATTGAACCCTAACTATTAAAATAAATCACAGCACATTTACATAGATTTACCCATTAAACAATGGAAGGCAAGCTATCTATAGAACACGTACTTACCGAGATAACTGAGCTAAAGGACCTGAATGTTGAGTGTGATCGATTTCCAAATTCGTAACAATATTGTTACAAATCTGGCAGCCATGAGCACTCAACATTCAAGTCCCCGTAGCTCAGTTATTCCGTAAAGTAAATGTGGATAGATAGCTCCCTTTCCCCTATGTCTAATGGGAATTAAGTGTACGTGCACTGCACAGTTATTTTATAGATAGGATTTTTACCCTAACAACGACAACAAGAACAACAACAACAACACCACTGCTCGCGGAATTCTTCGCGCGCTCGCCGGCATGCGTGCGTGTGCGTGGGCGGAATTCCATATCCCAGGCGGTGTGGATTTCGCACCGAATATGGTCACGAAGCGTTTCGTTCTGGCTTGGCGCCAAATAAGGGTATGCGTCATTTTCCACCCAATGGGCGACGTGCGGATCAAAGCCGGGGCGGTCTTTCTCAAGAAGGCGGAGCCGCGACACGCCGTCCACCAAATGAGAGCAGGCGACGGGGGAGCGGACCGCGCCCCAAAGGACGGAAGGAAGGATTAATGATTGCGTCCCGTCTGCTCGAGCGCGCTTGTCTGGGTCTGCGGCTGACTGCATCGCACGCATCCGAGGCGTCTCGTCTGGCGCATTACGACAAACGGTCGACCATCTCATCACGGGAGATCACCTCGTCTCGCCTCCTCTGGGTTCGGCTGCCTTGGTCCTATCTTTTGGAGACTGGTGCTCCGGGAAGATGCGGACGTCGAGCCGCGCAAACGCGGCCAGGTAGCCAGCATGTTCTCTTCCCTCAGCTCGTCTTCCCTCCGAGCTAAAGGGGCAATAAAGACCTCGAGGTCCATCTTTTTCTGGGTATTTGTGTGTGTCCGTGGGCCCCGTCTGTAAGTAGAAATTGTGTAAGTGCTTTCCTTTGCTTGTACATTACATTTCTTATTCGGATAACTCTGCTCTTTGTGTGCTTCCCTTCCCCCCATTGTAAATAAATCCCCTCTTGTTGAATGTCCCAGCTCGTCCTTGTCCTTTCTATCTTTGGTTTGCCGTGCTGCGAACGGGAATTAGGAGGCCTCATTGTTGCCGTAATCGTGCAATTGGCCAGCAGGGTTCTGGTACTCTCCGCTCGGGGTACGACTCGGATCCGGCTCGGTAACGGCCCGGATCGTGCAGATCCTGCCGAGGGCGAATTGTCCCCGGTAGTTTGGACGACGTGGGTATTTAGGTATATTGAAATTGGCAATTGACCCTATCCCACGTGGTCGACCTATTGGCGATCTTCGGTCCGATAAGGGGCCCATGCCTTTCGGACTTATTCGAGGGTCACGACCTAAATTCTGGTGTGTTCGGTGGAGCCGACTCTACTGCTCCCCCTAGCGGTCGTGCTCGCCACCGATACCCGGCCCCACAACAATATCACGGATCTCTGTAATCAAAGCATCAACGTCACTTGCTTAAATATGGCAGACCATCCGCCTGTATTATGGTCTCCAGGCCATCGGTGCCCACCTCTTAGACTTGGCTGATTTTAGAATGCAGTCACGATGAACATTGAGGACCTGCATCAACATCTGATGGCTTTCCTTGAGGATGACCTCTCGCTGAAAAATGGGCTCAGCCATTATGGCTGACCTAATGAGGATATGTCACCCTCACTGGAGAACATTGTGGTCCAACGCTGGCTACAACTCATTCATTCCAGCCGACAGCATCTCGCGGAGCAGAGGTATGGCACCGAGCTCAGATCACGCACTCTGGCATCCATCAAAACTGAGATTTCTCACCCTCTGGATTCGCTGCGAGATGAGATTCACATGTCTGCTGATGTCAAGGCTCTCCGTGCTGCCACTTTATTTTTATTTGTATACAATGTCGACGCTTGTACAAGAGCTAACACACAGAACGTATAACAAAGGGAGCAGGAGAGAAGAAGGGTGGGAGAGGGAAGCACAAAACGGTGGGGAAGAGAGACATGAGGAGATCTGTGGAAGGGAGAGGGATGGGGTGGAGTACATGGGGTAAACAAGATGGACATTACAGGGACTTTCAGATAGAAAGCAGGGAAGATGAAGAGGTGGGGTTTGGGGTGGATTAACGGGGTACAAAGATCGTGGTTTTTGATGGGGGAAGATGAGAGATGTGGTGAACAGCTGTTTTGAAGACTTGGAGGGAGAGTGGGATTGAAGAGAATGTGCGAGTTGTTACAGTGGTGGAAAAAAGAGGAATGAAAGAGTGAAGGTGAGCAGTGCTTGTACATGGAAGGCACCTTCGGATGAGGCAACCAGAAGGGGTTGTTGGCGGACCTGGAGGTCCTGTAGAAATATGGGGGTGGGGGGGGGCAGATCGCAGAGCAGGAGGAGGGAAGCTGGAGAGGAGACGAGAAGACAGAAAGACCACCGACCAGTATGCGGTGAGAGACCAAAAGACAGCTTCATCGCGGGAATACCAAGATCCTAAAAGCCTTGGTTTCCACAGCGTGAGCCGAGGCAGGTGCAAACCAACCCAGAGGGGAGAGCAGTACTCCATCAGGCTGTGGAGGAAAGCTCAGGTGTGCAAAGGAAGGACTTTGCACAACAGAGGATGCCCAGTCGGCGACTGGCTTTGGAGGCCATGTTGGAAATGTGGCTTTCCCAGGAAAGATCTTGGCAGATCATGAGACCCAGAAGCTTGAATGAAAGGACTTCAAGAGGATTGTTGAGAAAGTAGATTGGGGGGGAGGGCAGACCCCAAAACACCCTCACCTCATGCACATGACAGGTATGGTGCCCATTATGCAAGCAAGCAAGCTGGACGACCAGATAGACATTTTCTCAGCAAATGGAATTTTCTACCAGATCAGGACTGCCAAAATATGGTTAAAGCTTAAAAGCACTAACTATTCCTTCTGCATCATATGACAAACAGTCTGTGGATCCATTGGTGGAAAAACCTACTGAGCATGAAAAAGTATTGAAATTCATCCGAGAACATGCAAGTTATGGAGATAAAGTCTACCCAGAAATCAACAGGCGTATTGATTGATGTCTGAAAACACGACGCTCCATGAATTATCCTAACAATGCGAAAAAGATCGGCAGGAAACTCAGGCTCAAAATAAGGCACAGGCTAAAAGTTCAAGGAGTCATCAAGAGGATACGCTTCAGTGCAAAATTTGCCACAGATAAAGAAGGAAGTGTACGATGGAGTGTGAAGCATGCGAACGATGGTCCTGTGTGGAGTGTGAAGCATGCGAACGATGGTCCTGTGTGGAGTGTGAAGACATGACATTGGATATGTATAACGTGTTGCATTAGAGTCAAACCATGCACGCCTGTGAAAAGTGGCTATCCAAGCCACGAAAGCAGCAGTGAGATGGGGGGGGGGGGGGGTGTCAACTCAATGTAACGAAGTATCTCACGAAAAAAGGGGTGACAGAGCAAGTTGGAAAGATGCTTCAGGAATTTCAGGAAACTGTCAAGGGCATGATAAAAACTGGGGAGAAGAGAATTAGAAAAAGTTATGCTGATGCAGTGAGACTGACAGATGATCAACCAAGTGAACTTGCTTCAAAGATTGCCATTAGAGAAAAGGTACAGTCATAGTCACAGTTAAGCTCAAGACACCAGAATGCAGCTGGCTGTGTTCAGCATCCTGGCTCTGGAGAAAGTTGTCGACCATGAGAGACGTAAGAACAATATCGTGCTGTTTAATGTTGCGGAGTCTAAAGCTTCAACTCGTGAGACAACTGCAGGATCAAAACTCTGTGATGGAGATCATCGTGGATGGACTTAGAGCAATGGGTGTGTCAGTCGACAAGGTATTGAGACTAGGTGGTATAAACCAGAACAGAATGGTAAACCCGTGTGTGTTGTTGGTTCAGCTGACTAATGGCAGAAAAAGAGAGATTCAATACTCTGTAAAGAACCTAAGAGGAACAGAGAAATGGGCAGACATATGTGGCCCCAGACATAACATGTCAGTGGAATGAGAAGAAAAAGCTTTGGGATGAAATCCAAAGAAGGAAGAGAAATGGAGAAGAAAACCTGATTATATATCAGGGAAGAATCCAAGTGAAGATACCTCATGGTCAGCAAGAATGTGATGGGAAAGAGAGAGGTGAACAAGCCAGGAAACCTGAAGCACCAGTGAGAACAGACTAACTCGGCAGCAAATGAGGAGGCGCAGGTGGTCCATGTCCACAAGCAACAGAAGGTAGTGATAACCCTCGAGCACCTAGCAGTGTTTCATGCACACAAGTGTCAGGGAGTGGGCCCAGTGGTGAGATATTGGAAAATGGTTCTAGTCCCCAAGCATCGGGGAAAGACTCTCGTCCACAATGACTTGGTGGCAGTGGAAGGGTAAATATTTAGGACATTGGAAGGAAAGACAATTTAAGGGTGTTGTATACCAATGTGGATTCGTTACCGAATAAATTACATGAACTGAAACTACTTGTAGGGAAATATGATCCTGACATTTTAATGATAACAGAAGTTGCACTGAAAGCAAGTGTTTCGATTGTTACCTGCATCAGTAGCAATCGATGGATATCTGTTATCAATGTTGGACACAGCACAGAATATAAGAGGAGTTACAATCTGCACCAGTTACAATCTGCACTCCACGTAGTGGATATGCAACTCACTTCAGACTACCAAGAAGCTGTTTGGTATAAGATCATGCTGGAGCAGATAAGAGCATACTCACAGGCTGCCTATACCGGAGCCCGTCGAACGGCATAAGGAATTTGGAGTTCGTCTGTGAGTTACTTCATCGTGTAAGTTTAAAAGTTGACACGCACATCCTCATAGGAGATTGAACTATCCGGAAATTGACTGGTAAAGTTGGCATACGATTACTCAACCAGAGCACCCAGCACACAAGTTTTTCGATGCACTGAAAGATACATTTATACACCAACATGTAACAGAACCAACGAGGTATCGAAATGGTCAACAGCCTAATGTGTTGGACCTTGTCATCACCAACACACCTGAAATCGTTAACTCGGTTGATTACCTACCACCAATGGGACTAACTGATCACAGTTGCTTAGTATTGGAACTGGATGTTCCTGCTATTCCTTCAACAAGTACATCACACAGTCGCTTTATCTATGAGAGAGGAAGTCACGACAAGATGAATGAGTGACTGCGGAATCATGACTGCAATGACAGACTAAGAAAATCTTGCACTGACACACACACACCACACACACACACCACACACACCACCACACACACAACACACACACACACACACACACACACACACACACACACCACACACACACACACACACACACACACACACACACACACACACACACACAACACATCCACCAAGTTCCATCCTAATCCGTCCACAACTTTTTGAGCTATCATGCAATATATCAGTTTAGCCCTATCTCTCAATGGTGAAGAATCACTTAAAAAATTATCAGATCTGGATCGGGATCCAGATCTTCACCAAAATTGAATCATTTCGTCCTTGACTGACACACACACACACACACACACACACACACACACACACCACACACAACCACACACACACACACACACACACGTCCACCAAGTTCCATCCTAATCCGTCCACAACTTTTTGAGCTATCGTGCTATATATCGGTTTATCTTTTAGCCCAATCTCTCAATGGTGAAGAATCACTTTAAAAATTATCAGATCTGCATCGGGATCCAGATCTTCACCAAAATTGAATCATTTCTTCCTTGTCACACACCCAACATGTCCACCAAGTTTGGTCCGAATCCGTCCACAACTTTTTGAGCTATCGTGCTATATATCAGTTTAGCCCTATCTCTCAATGGTGAAGAATCACTTAAAAAATTATCAAATCTGGATCGGGATCCAGATCTTCACCAAAATTGAATCATTTCTTCCTTGTCACACAACCAACATGTCCACCAAGTTTGGTCCGAATCCGTCCACAACTTTTTGAGATATCGTGCTACATATCGTTTTTGGCCCAATCTCTCAATGGTGAAAAATCACTTTAAAATTTTAGTAGTCGGATCCGGATCTTCACTCAAATATAATCAGTTCGTCTTTGTCACACATCGAACCTGTCCACAAAATATCATCTGGATCCATTCACAACTTTGAGATATCCTCTACACAGACAAACAGACAGAAAGGGGTGAAAACATAACCTCCTTCACCTTCGGTGGTGGAGGTAACAGACATTTTCCTGCTGAGTAAAATAAAGATTTGGTTCAGGATAAATCACATCGAGAGTTTGTTTTGTGTCAAAACGACGACCGAAACCGCTTCCTTTGAGAGGCGTGTTCCCGATGCGCCGCCTGGTGTCTGGTTGCTTGGACTTTGGGCGTTGCCAAGAAGCCCAGATGACGCAAGCTCCACAAGTTCAGTGTCCTTAAACAATCTCCGTTTTGAGGCACGAGCCAATTTAATCAACAATGAATACAAGTCTTGAATCAGAACTCACGAGGAATTGTAGCTTTTATCGGTGTCGTGTGCATGTGCAGCACATGGTTGCTGGTTGCATAATTTCTGCAGACACAGATATGCCGCTGGTGTAATGTGTTCCCTTCGCAGATTATAGCAGGAATTTACAATTTGGCAAGGGTACCACCACACAATGGCATGTCATATACATGTTTAGAGAAGATTTCAGCTCATGGAAGAATGAGGTGACAGAGGTCAAAGAAGCAACAAACTGACAATGAGGCAGTGGGATCACAGTTGGACAAAACAAGTAAGGGGATGAAGGAACCGGAAAAGAGATAGAGTAGTGGAAGAAATATACCAGTCTGCAAGTATGAGGGCTGGGCATGGATTCTCTTCCAGGATCCTCACTCAACAAACCCATCTTTACAAAAACATTAACATCTTCAGCACAACTGAATAAGGTTTGGAAGTTTACCGTTTCTTCAGGATGATTTAGTAAACGTTGCCTTTTGAAAACAATTTCAATCTCGATCATTAAATCAATCTCATTCATTCAATCGTGTAATATTGAGTGACTGATATGCACCATTGGGGGGGCAGGATAGCCGAGGCCCTCGAGGCATGCGCTCTCTCCTCGAGCCGTCTAGTCCGTTTCAAATCCAGACTCTGCTATAAAACGGCATGCTGGTGGATGGACATTAAACTGGGAGTCTCATTCCATGGAATTGTTTGGTGGAAGTTAAAGATCTTACAGTGTCCAGTGCGAAGAATAGGTGAGTTATCGCTGGCACCCAAAACAAATTACAAATTCCTGCTCTACCACTAACTAGGAGGGCAACAGCAAACCACGGTGTAACCTATTGTAATGTAATCCTTGCTGTGAGGCTGCTTTGACAGCAATAAATCTGTCTTCAATTGGAACACCAGCATTAGTTTGACATGGACCATATAGTTTTCTCTCAAGGATCCAGTCATATCCAGCACAACGTCGCTGCCTTCAGCAGATTACGATTAAAATGACGATCTTCGAGATCTCATGAGATTGCCTCAGCATTTGATCTCATGAGATGCATCCTACCCAAATGTCTCTTCATAAATCAGAACGACGAACGTAGGCTGGCCGGCCTTTATTGAGAATAGAAAAAAAAAAAAAAAAAGACAAATGTGAAATGTATTCTATTCTCACAGTACTAGATGAATGTGAACACACATTAAAGCAAGGGACAAAAATAATAATAATAATAATAATAATATAATAATCTTTGTTTGGGTAAATGGGGTGGGGGTGGGGGTGGTAAAGGGAAGAAAGATTGGGGACCGAGTCATAAATTCCACCAATTTTGCATACATAATATGTTAATGATGCTTACGGTGGGGTGGGGAAATAGCAACGTTTGGTACATGAGCAAACAATGGTGAGCACAGAATGAAGACAATTTAAAAACTACATGACAGTGGATTAATACCCTACAAAAGACTAGCCATCAAAACATGCTTATACAACGCGAGCTTAGACTGCTGTGCCCTGTCAAACAAGAGCACGAACCGTAAAAATCGCTCCGTTTCACCGCTTTTACAAGAACGCAAAACTTTTCATCAACGGTGTCATTGTCATTTGAAATGATTAAAAAGTGTAAATAATACAACGGTGAATTCCTAACTTGCAAAATCCTTTTCACGATAAAACAAATGACATGCCGATGTCTGGCTGTTTGCTCATCAAATGCAGGCAGGCAAAGCGGGTTTTCAGGAGGCAGTGGTTTGGTGACTAGTACACCTTAATTGTCAACGTATCAATAACCCCACTCTGCATCGGCAGATTTTTACAACCACAGAAGCATATCAGGAAGTTAAGATTGATTTGACTTACGCGGGCTTCAAAAGCTCTTCCAGAGCAAGACGGATAAACCTTTGGTCCGTCCATCTGAGCTCGATTACATAACAATCTCAATGAATTGTCTCCAGGATATGCCTCGACAAAAGTAAATCTCCCGGACCAGCGTTGAGAGACTGGACCTGCCCTATAGGGTGACACCTGATCACGTCAGCAAGTCCCTTGGGTTTCCGAGGTCGGCTTTCTTTTACCAACTTCAGCTTTAATCCCAACTCCTCCGCCTTCACCGTGCTGAGCTCACTTGGGCCCGCTTTATACAGCGCATTTCTGCAAACAAAACATGTTCGGGTGACTTAACTTTTAGGAATTGAATGATATCGATAGAAATAAAGGAAAACACATCATCCATTCTGTTTGAAGCCAACGCCGTCACAATACAAAGTGTGCTACTTGCTTGGAACCTGGTGGGCGTCCTGGACTCGTTTTGTACCCGGCTGCTTTGGTGGTTCCACGAGGACGTCCGGTGCTGGTCTTGTAACCCGCAGCTTTTGTAGTTCCTGGTGGACGCCCTGTGCTGGTTCGATATCCGGCTGCTTTGGTTGTACCCAACGGACGACCCTTTTTCCTGCGGCCAACACACATGAGCTGTCTGACTCAGTCCTCAAATACAGTCGGTCCAACTGGAGATTCTGAGCGAGGCATCAACCTCCCATCAAAGACTTGGTAATTGCAGGGATACCCAAGTTGATTAACACAAAACAGATGTCGACTGTCGACCTTACCGAGGAGAATCTCCATCCGCTGCCTGTTTCTTTTTCTTTTTGCTCTTTTTGACTTGGGACTGGTGCACCAACAATTCTTTGTTTCCTCCCTGAAACATCGTCACTGTCATGAAGCCGATCTGTTCTTCCGTGGAGGAAAAGGAACAGTTATGCAGGCCGATGTCCGTCCCAAAGTCTGCCATCTGCTTTCACCGCAGGAAAAAAAACGAAAAAGCTTTCTAATAAGATGCCCCTAAATGTGTAACTATATGTAGTAAGTGAAGTTTATGTAATACAAACTCATTGTTACCAGAAATAGTGGAGTCGAAGAGAGAACCCAGTGTCATACAATGCACAACTGTTATACCTTGTGTATGATAATACAATGCAGCAGTGGTGTGTTTCACAAAATATGATCGACAACTGACTCCTTAACATTTTTCTTGCGATAAATAATTCTCTGCATTCATATGCATGTATGCAACCTGCCTTAAAACCACCAACCACATATCAAAACACAATGCTGTCTACTTTGATTTGACCTCTCTCGTTCATCATTCTTCCGGGTAATCAATTTACTTAATTAGACTGATTGAAATAAGCTTGCTAAGACTACGTAACAGCATGGATAATACTAGGTCAAGTAGGGGACTGTTAGACAATTCTTTAAGAAGCTATTTCTCTCCCTCCATATTATGCATGCAAGGAGGGAGGGAGGAGAAGCAGTGCACATTAATACAGGGAACGAGATAGAGGATGGAAAGATAGTTGCCACAATATTAAGAAAACGAAGGACATAAGGGGGTGTAAAAAAAAATGCAAGGTGGGATACCCAAGGGGGCTGGTAAGATATCTCAGAAGTATGTGCACACACTGGCCTTTGAGTGGTCTATCCTAGGTTTGAATCCTGACCCAGCTGTAAACTCTCACCCTGGTGCTTCTTGTGCAGGGAGAGGAATCAACGTGTACACCATCCCACGAGAGGATATTTAGCCAAAGGACATGCCTGCCAGGAATGGTAAATGGTGGATGTAAAAGATCCCACAATTTTTTTTTTTTTAATGCAAAATCTAAGCTCAAAAAGAGCAGGCTGGCAAAGGGTAAAAAGACAACAAACCGACAGTGGAGCAAAAGTTGGACAAAAAAAAGCAAAAGGATGAATGAACAAAAAAAGGAGGAAAGAGGAGGGGGAAGGAAGGAAATACAGCAACCTGTAGAGGGTTGTTTCGGTAGGGTGAATGGGGGTAGGGAAGATCATGGATAGGGATTGGAGAGGACATAAGAGCTGGGGCTCTTCACAATGGAGAGCACTATTCTAGTGAGCAATAAACAAACAAAGGACTTGTAGGCTGACAGTAGTTCGGAATTTTCAAGGAATGACAGTGATGGAGGATGCCGAGTCTGTGACTGGTGTTGCAGGCAAGGTTTGCTACATGGTTAGTCCAGAAGAGGTCAAACCTGACGCTGAGGCCAAGATGGTCAAGAAACTAAACCCTCTTTCAGTGGCTTATCCATGGAAATAGATTTGTGGTTCCATTTGATGATCCTTCCTGAGACTGATCTGAGAGACCTGAGTGAGACCCAGAATTGAAAGACTTGATCCATTTTAATGACCACAATCAACATGTCGGTGAAATAGGGGCACTGTACGATACAATGTAATGTCATCTGCAAAAAGGAAAGGGTTTTCTGGAACATCAGAGAGGTCGTTTGTGTAGACAAGGACCAAGACTGGACTCAACATTACCTTGGGGCACTTCAGCCTCCACTGTGAGAGGAGGAGGAGTATGTTCCGTTGATAGCAATGTATTGACAGCATGAGTGATGGAAATTGGTAGCCATGTATACCACAGGCAGTGAGCTTGGCAAGCAGAGCAGGTTGCCAGACTGTCAAATGCCTGAGATATGTTCAGTGAGATGGTCCTTACCTCTTGCTTGAGATATAGGGCCTTCAACTATTGTTGAGAGAAGAGCAGCAGCAAGTCCAGATTGGAGTGACCGGTATGACATCCAAACTGATGGTGAGAGATCAGGCCATTTGATAAGAGGAACGACGACATCAGCAAGAATAGTGGATTTTTATGACTGCTTATACATGTAAATAACCTTACTGGTGGTCTGGAGTTGAGGGGATCAGTTTTTGCATCCTTCCTGTGGACGGGAGTAATGTTTGCTGACTTCCAAAGGACAGGCTGAAGAGCTCAGACAGAGAAGCAGGAGCAGCAGAGCAGGGTTTGATACCTTAGGCCAACAGCTGAAACAAAGTTGAAGCTATATGAAACTTTGTCTACTTTCTCAGATAAGGACAAAAAAAAGTGGAGCAAGAGTTCGATGGGATCAGATTGGGTAGACATGACATTTAGAGGGAAACACTAGGTTGTATGAGGAATTCTGCTTTATTTTGAGGTGGGAGGGAATGGAGGGGGCAGCACACACCAGAGATGGACTTGACAAGGCACCACTTCGACTTTGAAGGAGGAGATTGGATGGAAAGTTCAGCCTTGAGATTTACAAGATGTTTTCTGGCTTTCTGAAGGATGGCCACACACTTGTTGTGGACCTTATAGAGTGATCTAAAGTTACCCACAGTTGTGTTTGTCTTCCAAGATGAGAAAGCAAGTTGTTGGACTACAACACCCTCACTACAGGATTCAGTGTACCAAGACTGACATCAGGATGGATCGGAAAGCCGCAGGTGGGATGGGATAAACCAGTGCATGAGAGAAAGTAGACTTTTTTTTGAAAGGATTCCCAGGTGGAAACAATATCAGGGCTGTGGAGATGGAGGCCCAAAATCACCCCATCATCATCATGAGCACTGATGCAGCTGAAGCAGTCCCAGGATTTGTAGTTCTGGTCGGGTCACCACTCCGATAGCTCGCCTACTCTGTGAATGACACCATGGGATCTTTAACGTCTACCAACTAATGCCTGCAGCTGGGACTCCCATTTAACATCCATCCGAGGGACGACACACACATTGACAAATTACCCTGCCTGTGAAACACCGGGATGACAGTTTTATAGCTGGGTCGGGATTCTCAGGCGAGACAGCTTAGAGGCGAGTGTGAAAACACATTTTACCATTAAATGGAGGAAAATTCATGGAATGTTTATTTTTTAAATGACTGTAAAACCATCGAAAGCAAACTTACATCGACATAGTTCTACATCTGAGCAAATACATTTTTGCAGAATTGAAACCAAATTGAAAATATTGCTGTTTTCATTGATGATCTCACCTCCTTTTGATTGCTTGTATTCTGTATTTTCAGGCTGTTGTGTGGCTTCATCGCTTCTCTCAATCAGAAATCGATCGGATTAAAAATGCAGATCCCTCAATAAGCACGTTTCTAAGACCTCGTTCAGACTCTCAGTCATAACTGACAAAATGAGAACGCACATCATCACTGACAGGTGCCGTGGTGTCCAGACCATTTCAGTTTTACTCCGGCCTTTAGCAAATTGCGCGATGAATGGAGAATGGAGACAAAAATGCGCAAACGCGACGAATCATTTTCAGGATTTAAGCTTCATGTTTAGCTCACCTGGACTTTAGTCCAGTGAGCTTATGCGATCGAGCAGTGTCCGTAGGTAAGTCAGTCAGTCAGTGAATCTGTAAATGCTTCAGTCATTATCGCTTGACGCCGAACGAAGGTGTCTTGACCGCATCAAAATCTGCGCTTGTCAAGGGTCTAGTGTTGTGGGGAGGGGGGGGGAGTTTGACCCCAAAAATAGGTATTTGCTCTTCTCCGAACTACATACATGATTTTGATGATACTTGAACCACAACTTCATTACTCGTGATGTACCAAAGTTTGTTCACGGCGTATTAAAAAAAAAATCAAGAGTTTCAGTGCTTCTGCGGGGGGGGGGGGGGGGGTTGAATGTGATCTGATCTGTTTTCTGATCCTGAGTGAGTTTCAGGACCCGTGGTCCCATTTTTGAAAATGGTTATCATCTGTTTGCAAATTCGGATGGGAACTAAAGTCCTGAAACTGTGGTATGCGAGAACAGTTCTTATTGGGCAATGCTCGCGATGTGATTTTGCGAGTGAGGAGTTGGGAAAGGGAGAGGTCATACTGGAGCAAAAACAAACAGCACTGGTTAGTCCACATCCCACATATGCAAATCTGTGTATTGAATGTTTACTGTAGATCTATATAGAAAGATGGCAGAGCCAATAATTTTAAGATGTACGAAGTGTGGAGTTTTTTTTGTATCTTGCCATTCATTTAATAATATTGGTTCACGAGTCAGTAAGTGACCACTATATTCGTTATTGGTGTGTGTCTGTCTGTCTGTCTGTCTGTCTGTCTGCCCGAGCATAGCTCCTTGGGTTTTGATCGATCCCAATAAAATTTGGGTGAGAGGTTTATATCATGATCAAGTTGTGTTTCCTGAGAATGGGCTTGGTGCGCCCATTATGGGCGGAGCCACGCCCAAAAAACATGTTTTTAGGGGGTAGCCGGTTTCAAATTACATCTTCTCCGAGGGGTTTGTCGAATCTGGCAGGGGTTTCGGTATTTGGTTAGCCCAATGGCACCTGCATAGCCCACGGAGCTCGATTTTCATTTTCGTCCCAAGGTCAAGGTCACAAGGTCACGAACTTCGAAAATTGCGAATTTTGACATAAAAAATCATACGACCGCAGGGGTGCAAATTAACATTTTTATCCACCGGCCAGCAGGGCCGGTGACTAGAAAAAGTTACCGGCC
>CM068953.1:3139977-3151928 GCA_035128595.1 Eptatretus atami
TGCTCCAAATTGTGCGGATTTTGTCAAGTTTGACATGTTTTGGTCGAAGATCACAATTTGCTCCGCCGATTTTGTTTTTCTTGGGTGTTTTTTACTCTGGGCTACAGACGAGGATACTGAAGTGTCTGGTGAGCTTTTCATTCGTTTTTTTTTGTGTCACGGATGATCGTTGTCTTTGCCGAGGGCGTTGCCATGTGTTGATTGGCAGGTAGATTGATGTGCTTTAGGTACTTCCGGTGACCTTAAGCAGCAAATTGTCGTCGTCAACAATTTTTTGATTTAATGACTTAGTATGTGGGTGGGTCGATGGTGTTGCAACCATAACTTTTGTCGGGTGAAGTCGGGTGAAGGACGAGGTAGTAAGTTATTAAATCGATTTCAACCTATTAGTCTGTTTTTAGTATTGGCAACGTCATCGATTATGTAGTAAAAGTTATAGAGTGACTACCCCGGGGGTTTTTTCATTTCGTCTCAAATTGTTTTGGAGCGTGGCTTGGGCAGAGTACAAGCGTTCTGTGCAATTTCAGGGTGGCAACTGCGTGGTTTCGTGTAGCTTTGAGGTGGAACGCTTTCTTCGGGCCTTTTGCATTGTCTGGTGTTCGAATGATTTTACACACGTGAGGTGCTATGGGCCGGTACGTTTTTCTGAGGTATTCCAATCGTCTTTTCCCCCCCTGCCCGGGTATTGTTATTCGCTTTTATGTGTCAGGGTCCTGTTTTTCGCTCCTTTTTGTTTTCGCTATTCTGGTTGATCTTTGTGCTCGAATTTGGCGCTTCCCCGTTTGTTTTTCGGCAGGCTGCCAAAATAGTATAACCCAGTTTGGTAGATATCAGCAGTGATCGATATATCAGCCCTTTTTATTCATCACTCCAAATATTCCCCCTATACTATGATTTTTCATCTGATTAGGTTTTTAGTTACCAGGTTGTGAAGTTTGGTGAGACCTATTACAATTAATTCTTCTCGGAATTTTCAGTACTGGTCGAAATTTGTTCGGTTTATTATCGGTGTACGGCTGTTTGTGCATCCGTGTTTATTTTGTTCGGGTTATTCTTTAAACGCTTTGTTGTTCCTTGTTATCATTGATTCCTCTTTTGTTTTTGTGCGTTGGTGTACTATTTTCTGTGGCATTGATTTGAAAGCGGTTTTTCCGAATGCCGCACAACGGTTGACCAGAAATCGGGTTCTGGTATGAGATTCACTTGGTTGTTTTGTTATTTCTTTATATGATCACGGAGGAAAAGGCGGATGCAGAACCAGACCGACCAGATGATTCAGTGAAAAGTTCTTCTTGGATGTATGGTTGTGGTAGTTGTTGAGGTTGCCGGTACTCTAGTCAGTTGTGTTGGTCGTTTGGTGTATAGGTATGTCTTTGCTTCTCAAGTATTGGTTGTTTGATGACAGTTGAAACTTTGTTATGCGCGCGATAATTTCGTTGGACCGTATGTATGGGTTGTCCGTGGTAAGTATAGTGTAAATCGCTTTCGCCGATTGATGTCGTATGCTATTCGGCACAACGAAGTCAAAAACCACAAAATATGCATACGCTTAATTGACGAACTTTGTACTTTTGCAGGAAGAAGTTTTTATTCAATATGTCGTGGAATTTTTACGTTTATGTTAGGGTCATTGGGTACAGTAGATAAATCTAACACACGATTTATTAGTACCAATATCCACAATTTTTTATCTATGCGTGGATATGGACGTTTGTCATGCTCCTGAGACATGTATACAAATACGATCTTCGCTCTCATGCACCTCCGTATCTGAGAACGCCATTTATCGGGTATTTTGGCATTGATTCACTTCAATTTTCAGTGTGCGGTACAGCTTATTCAGACATTTAAAGAAAATTTCGTGTTTTTGTGAAGAGACAGCCAGTATATAAAATTTACACTGTAGTGTCAATTACAAGATAATTTTTTCCTCTGCTGTGATATTATGGAATTGCCGCAGTTAATTGTTTTTATCCGATGGGAGGGTTTGTTGTACAGGTCCGTGGTCGTCGTCCGTCCGTGCCCATTATGCTGTGGTTGCCCGGATACTCATACTGTTGCTATCCCCCGATTTGAATGGGTCATGTCACTGAAGGAGAACCTATTATTTTGGGTTGCGGTCAGATGGCTGACTGGGGCGGTTTTACAATGTTTTTTTGTATAATGAACCGTTATGATTTAATTTTTTTGGTTGACGTTCACCTGGGGAATTTTTCGGTATGCATGGTGTCTTGTTTTTTTCCTTTATTGTGATATTGTTGCTTTTTCATGGGGGATTCCCCTCTCTGTGGTTTTATATTAGTTATTACGGATATAAATGGTGCCAAGGGTCACTTTGTGGCACTGATGCTTTTGTGTGATTGATGTTGCTGTGATAATAATTGCTTTGAAATAGTGTCTTTGTTCGAGGCCCAAAATTTTTTTGCGTTGGTGTCTGTGTGTTTGTCTGTTGTCCGGTACTGTTTTTGGCGCAGTTTTCAAGCCTCCTTGAATTTTTGTGTTTGTAGGTACGGAGGACGGCATTCTTGTGTGGATTCGTCCGAGAATTGTTTCGTGATTCTTCAACATGAGAGTAAAAGCATGATTGCCAATGTTCAGGGTTGGGATGATTCCGACGACTTGTGTGGAGGAAGGTGGTCAAGGGCCAAAATGATTCCTTTGTGGTGAGTTTGGATCAGTATGACATTCTTTATTTTTTCAGTGGGGGGTTTTTTTCTTCATTTTGAGATGGGGCTTAATCGAGTTGCTGTATCTCGAAGTGTGGTATATTGGATTAAATGGTGTGTTGGTGTGGCGGCATTTCGATTTGCTGAAAATGTGTTGATCGACTGAGATTCTCAGTTTTCTCATGAGAGAAGTCCCCAAATATGTTTGATGATTTCAAGTGGCTGACCAATCCGTGGTGAGTTGGTTAGTGAGTGACAAGCGATTGGTTTTGGTTAAGGTCCAGTTCAGTGACGTATCGTGGTCAATGTAACTGTTAGCTGAGGTCGGATTCAAGTTACCGTTCTTTTGATGTATCCTTACGAGTTTTTTTGTATTTTTTGGTCCAATGTGAAGTTTATTTTAGAAATTTTTTTTCAAATGTAAGGTGGAGGATGTATGAATGTGATAGGTGTGGCGTATGTTTTCTGTGAAATCCTCATCTTTTTGATCATGGTTTGCCGTCCTGCCCTGTTGCCGTAGTCCATAGCCCACCGACCTTTGCTTGCTTGTTTTTGTATGGTGGTAGGCCATGGAGCGAACTTGTGGGCTTTTGGCCCGATTCCAATTGTTCTGATGGAATTGGTGTTTTCCGAGGTCGGTGACGGATGTGTCTGGCATTGGCGTGTGCTTGTTGTCTAGGGCGCCATCATGGATGTCGGTCAGGGATCAGTAGCTGGAAGTTCTCACCGAGAGGATGTGTCCGGCAAGAGGCTGAGTCTTTAGCGGTCCAAAGTGGCATGGCTTGTTCCGTTATGCACCAAACAACACTCCTAAAGGTGGTATCATTCATGCTCGATATGATGTGCAGTTTCACCGTGCTTGTTGAAGGTGTATTGAAAGGTTGCCTGTGATGGTGTGCTGGCCGTTTTGGCATGGTGCTGTATGAGGATTTGTGTCGGAATTGCTGTGCTGTACAGGGGTTGTCCAGCATGTTGTTCCCCGCTTCAGTCGCTTCCGATGTGTTAGACCGACATGACCTATTCTCCGTGGTGGTGGCGTGCCCATGGATTTCTTGCAGAGCTCGTGGTGGAAGAACCGCCAGGTTCCGTGCTGATGTGTCCTTGACCGATCCTGGGTTGGTTCATTGCGGTGTGCGTCGTCAGAAAAGAGCATAGTGGTTGATTGCTTGAGGTGGGTATGGCGCTTGTGTGCGTCCGTGGTGCCGCACATACCCTGCATCATGGTACCTTTCCGCTGTCTTGACTGTTGCTGGCTGTTACTCATCTTCTGTGCAGTGCAGCGGTGGTTGAAGTTTCGCGCGACTTGTAAGCCGCGCCATAAGTCCTTTGTTTGAGGAGGGTGGAATTTGTGTGGGCTGAGGCGGGTTCTGATTGTGAGCGCCACTGATATTACTAGTACACACGTCGTTTTTTTTGTGTGTGTGGTGTTGTAGTGAGTTTCGGTGCGTGGAAGGATTTTGCGTTGAGTACTTGGTTGTGGTGTTGTTGTGCCTGTTTGTAACAGTCGTGACTTAAGTTTGTGGCACACACATCTTCCTTAACGTGGAGGCCCATTGCAAGTGGATGTGGTTGACAGGGTCTAGGAACACCATCCCCGATTGGACGTGTGTCAACCTAGATTTTATTGGTACTGCATGTCATTGAGGAGATGGTGGAGGGGTTTCGGCTGGGTATAGTTCTGGCTTGCGTCCAGTTCGTGCTGCTTTGTGCTGTTGAACACTTAATGGAGATTTAAGAGGTTTGTGGTGGTTGTGTTAGCTGAGTTTTATGTCATTTTGCCCATCGGTTCATGTTGACTGAGCAAAGGGTGTGGCCGGCCCTCTGCTGCTTTGCTGGAGACCATCGGGGAACTTGTCAAGATCTCTTTGGCAATGTGTGCTGCATCAGTGATGCTCACTCTCTGGAAGCTATGGGTGTCCCTGTCCTTCTCCTCAGAATTGTTGTCTCTTCTGTGAAGTGCCTAGTAGGAGCGCAGTAGCGTTGTTTTCCCGTTGGTGGTGTTATAATCGTTTTGCTGCGTGACAGCTGCTCCGTTTGACCTTGTGAGCTGCCCGTGTTGCCAGTTTAGGGCTGCCTTTCATGTTCATGTCTTCAAGTTGCAGTGCAAGGCTTGCATGAGGCAAGATATCTATTTCTTTGGTGGCCTGCCCCCACCCCCCCCCCCCCAGGCTGTGTAGTGAAGCAGGACAGTGGTGTGGGTATTGGTCTGGCCTTCTGTCTGCTGAGCTTGGCCAAGACGTGTCTCCAGTTGGGCTTAATTTGTGTTGTTAGGGTTGTGTTATGTATTACGACCAGGTATTGGAAAGGTTGTGGATGTGGATGGCTGTGAGCGTCGAGTGTGCCGAGAGTTTAGTTGTCTGTAGTCTTTCGACTTTGTGTCAAGTTTTTGTTGAATTTTATTCGGATTCTCGTGTGCACTCAGCCGTGGGCCTTTCAGAGTGGGTCTGCATTTTGTTCATGTCGATGGAGGTCATTGGATGTGTGGAAGGTGTGGAACCGGAGATGTCTTTGCAGGGTGTCCCTTCAATGGCTGGTTGTTGATTGAGAGACACTGCATTATGTTTTATTGGGGACCAATGTCCAGTTATGCTGGGGTGGTGGTTGCCTTGGTTTAGGGTGGGTGGGTCATCAGAGTGCGTTCGGCTGGTTGCGACGATTCACCGGGGAATGTTTGAGCACCAATGAGCACAACTCATACACATTTAACATTCGGTATCTTTTATTGTTTATCAGGATTTTTTATTGGTAGGTCATAATATCTCTAAGTATGATCCTTACCTAGTTAGTGGTCATAATATGGAATCGCTGCCCCTTGGGGTATATAATTACCATGCAATCCGGTTTAGTTGATTTCATGTTGCTTATTTTTTGATTTTTGAACCTTACCTTGATATTATTCTTGTTCTGAATTTTCAAGGTTTAAATGATGGCTCCCAATTTAGGTTAGATGACCGCTGTTTTTTCTGCGCGTCTGGTTCATTAAGGCGTTTGATGAGACGGGTGATGTGGCTTTGGATTTGCCCTTCATGTCCCAGGGCAATCTGATTCCCTCACTCGAAATACATTTTGATGACTAATCTGCTAATTTGCTTTTCTCTAAAGACATTTGTTATTGAGATTATCGCTGTCACTATCCTGGTTCTAGCAGTCGCGACTGGTCTGTGTGCAAGTCCTTCTGGCAACGTGAGCTCCTGACCAGTTTCGTCGCGCGGTGTTCGCTTCCTTGGTGGTGTTGCCTCTTTTTCGGTCACTGTGGAACAAGATTTCGGATTTTATCTCTGTGTGGGCTGCGTTCTTTGGGCTTTTTTTTTTTTTTTTAATCTCTTTCAATGGGGGGGGTTGGGGTTGGGGTTTTTTTTTGTTTTTGTTTTCTTTTTTTCCGTTTTTTTTTTTTTCTCTTTATGTCTCTTCAGGTTGTCTGGATATGTCCAATTTTTGGCGTCAAGGTTGACTCTTGGTAAACTACATCGATCCATGCTTTACTTTTATTTTTTGCTTGGATATCTCCCTTATTATTTTTCCTTCCAGCTTAAAGTGTTCAAATCTTTCATGCATATCTCGATTTTTACGTCCAGCCTCCTTCATTCCTGCTTTTTCTGAGTCCCTGTATGTCTTTTTTATTCCTTTCCGTCCATCCTTCTTTCACTTCTATGTCTGTTCCCTGTTTTTGTCTTCCTCCTCTCTTGGTTTGCCATGTGTGCATTGTGGTTAGTCTCCAGGTCGCAAGATACAAAACCATAAAACAGAAGTTTTGTTTCCAGGACGGTACTTTTGATCGCGATTTCTTGGGAACTATGGAAAGTTGGGGAGAAGGAAAGGCGAAGCATAAGTTAAACTGGGCGGTATGGATGTGCAGGATGCGGAGTATGAAGAGACCGTTGCTGCATTCAAAATCATTGATAAGAACAGCGTGCCCTTGGGTCGGAAAGAGGGAGGACGCGGACTCCTGGATTGATGGCGACCAGGGGACGGTTGGTAGATGGCTGTCTGCCCGCATTAGTCCCTGCCCGCGAAGGCGAAGTAAGGGGCAGCGGGGGGACTGCGGCGGATGCGCAAAGGGGGGGGGGGGGGGGACGGAGGAGTACCAAGTGGGTTACAGCAATGAGAGAAATTCTGTGACCACGAGAGGGTTCCCTGGGGTACTGTTGGGGTTGCAGGCAGTGCAAAGGCAGGGGTGTAGGGGAGCGATGGATGATGGTGGGTGATTTCCATTGCGGTTACCGGGCAAGGTGTGAGCATATATAGGCATTGGGTTCGTTGGTAGGGGCTTTGCCGACGAGATGCCGAATGCCGAACGCAATCGGATTGAGTGAGTGGGTGCTGGATATGTGGTGAATGTTTAGTTAGTTTGTGGAGGGTTGTGAAACAAGTGGTTGGCGCTGGCTACCCGAGAGTGGACGTCATAGCTTTGAACGAGGGGATGTGTGCCTGATGGGATATCAAAGGTGACTTACCGGTCTGGATCGTTGTTCTGGGGTTTACGAGTGTTTTAACGTCTTGTTAGCGGAGATGAGGAGTTCTTTTCGTATGCGTTTATTCGTGGATTGACCGCATTACAAGCCGAGGTACGTATGTATTGGATGGGAAAATGATCGTACAGAATGTGCCTATATAATCGTGTATTTCTGTGACAAACGTAATGCGTGAAGCAGAAACTGATGCATGGGAGATAACGCGGGGGAGTGGGGAGACATGTGATTTAATGGTGGACGGGGTGGCCGGCGTGGAATGCGCAGGAAATCTGTGAGCAGGCGGGGATGGCATGGCGGGTGTCACCCAAATGGACGGTTGTCGGATCGATGTGGGAGCGGCGGCCCCGGAGGGGGCGGGAGTATCTATTCGGGTGTGCCCGTGTGCGTGCTCGTTCCTCTTCACGGATTGTTACCAGGCCTGCGGAATGGGAACTCACGATTACCTTGTTGGTTCTGTGTGTGACTACTCCTTTGAACGGGTATTCTTTCCTTGTGGATACGGGGCACGATGTTTAGGAAGTGTCTTCCAGCCTTTGTCGCGGGAGGTATTTGTAGGGTTCCGGGCATTGCTATGAATCCCCTGTTGACCTAAGTAGAGTTTTGACCTGCATGTTTGATGTACGATAGCATAATTATTTGGAGATCTTGATGTCTGATGTACGTGAGGTGCAGGGGTTTTTAGATTGCCCACTGAAGCTGTGAGTTTAATTTGTTACAGAATAGAGTCTTGTTACGATGGCCTTGATACCGGTGAAACGCACCGTTAAGGTGTGTGGCATGCGGGTGTTCCGGAAGGTGGTGGAGTAAGTCCCACCCATGGGTGGGTGCGAATCGTTTATACTAGCATCCGGGAGGAGGATAAGACTTGCCCGGGGGTTTCGGATTGACAAAAGTTTATCGCGTTGGACCAATTGGTGGAGAGGTTGCCTGAGGTGCGTCGACGCGGAGCCAGGGTAAATTATGGCACGTCTAGGGTAACACTGTTCTGGCCCAGTGGCAAGCCAGGCAAGGACAGACTGTAGCCCTGGCGTCCCGGCGACTGAATGAGGGATCCGCAATGATGAAAGTAATCTCAGGGAGACTTGGCTGGGAGGAGATGGATTTAGTGTAGAAGGAACCGGTGAGCCTGTGTTGGTGATTATTCCGAAACACGGGGTTTGGGTTTATGAATTGGATCGGGTTCGGCTTGTTGTGGCATGTGTTAATGGGTGGGTAGAATAGGCATGGCGTAAGATCAAGTGATGCCAAGGTGCTCGCACGGATACTAGGCAGAGCGAAGCGGTGTCACAGTAGCGCTGTTAAGCAAGCCGTCTTATAGCCGGTAGCGATCTGCGGTCTGGAAGCCAGGATGCGTGGCCGATTTGTGCAAGTTGAGACCGTGACCGCCTGCAGTGATCAGCCTTCCATTCTCAAATCACCTGTAGTGCTCTATCCCCCGATTTTTTGCATTCGAGTTTATACGATATGTAGTGGCTTTGTTCAGCTCGGGTTTTTGTCGTGCGGGTGCCATTTCTTTTGGTTCACATATGGATTAGGCATTTACTTGGCCTGGTTCCTCAAGGTACCGAGGTCCTGTTTTTGGATTGAAAGACCTGGCGAATTTTTTTATAAATCCATTGGTCAGTAGTAGTGATTGTGATTGTTCAGTAGGATGCCAAGGCTGACGTACACGGCCAAGCGAGTAAGACAAGCTCGAAGGACTTGCAGTTTTCCAGAGGAGGTAAAATTGGGAACATTTTGAGGAAATCCAGAGTTTTCCAGAACGTATTCCGTATTTTGAAGCTGCTTAAGCCAACTTCGCGAAACAATGAGTCTTAGTAAGGGTAACTGCCGCGTGGATACTGAGTATGCGTTTTTGCCGCTCCCTGCTGGATTTTGGTCTCAGTGCCCATCCCTGATTTGGGAGGGAGCGACGGTTTGAACAAGCTTTTGTTCTCTGTTCCCCGGCTTTGGTCTCAGGTACGGAATTCTATTAACATGGGCTGTGCTCGCCCATCTGTACTGTCAGAACATGGAGATGAAGTTGCGTATGGACATACAATTGTCGGTGGACAAGGTTATCCTGTCTCAGCGTGGCGCGGTACACGCCCAGTAAACAACAGTGATCGCGCGGAACGTTGATCTAATGTGGACCCGTGCGGTTGTTATTAAGACAAACCAAAGTGTCTGTCACGGGCAGTGACATACGACTTCTCCTGCTGCCACGAACTTATTTCAAGAGATGTCGCGTTAATCTCTTGTGCGGCATGGAGGTGGGATCTCTGTTGTGAGAGTAGTTGTCCCGTTTCCATCTATCTGAGAGAACCCAATCCCATTCCGAATTGATTTGTTGTGTGGTTCGTTTCTGGATCCAAATGGGTCTTGCTGGGGTATGCGTTTGTGTGATCAAGGTGGTCGAAAGTGGAATGGTACAACTGCCGCGCAGCAAGCGAGTGTCGCTCTTATCGGGCATGTGCTTAGAGGAGGCAATTGTGGACGATTTCATTGACTGGGTTGCATCCCCGGGGTGTACGATTTTGCGTTGCTCTGGCGGGGGAGAGAAGAGGAGGAGGAGAAGGGGAGGAGGAGAGAGAGGGAGAGGGAGGGAGAGAGAGCGGAGGAGAGGGCGAGAGGAGGGAGAGGAGAGGAAGGGGGAGGGGAGAGAGGGAGGAGAGAGGGAGGAGGAGAGAGAGAGAGGGAGAGGCGGAGAGGAGGAGAGAGAGAAGAGAGAGAGGAGGAAGATGGAGAGAGGAGGAGAGGAGAGGAGAGAGAGGAATTTCTGTTTCTGGTGCCCGGTGGATGGTAAATGCGTAATCTGTTGCAGGCATTTTTGCCTTACCAAATTCCTGGTTAATGTGACTCCTGGGATGGCTTGTAGTTCATGGGAAATGCCGGCAGACGCGTGCAAGGCCGCAGCATTTCTCCGGTGCCACTGGTATTGCAATGTATTCACACAGGCATGCATCTCTTGGGATATATACTTTGTTAAAGTGTTTAGTAGCAGAGAGAATTTGGTCGGTATGGTGGATGTTGATTTGATGATTGTCTAACATGGGATGGCGGGTGGTGTCTCCGGCTTGTACCGGGCTCCGTCGTTCGCGATGGGGTGGTATTTAGGAGGGAAATGTGCAACTCATTGGGAAGCATGATTGCCGGTTTGTCCAATTGCAACATACTGTGGACTGCGTTTCAAACCATCGAGGGGGTGGTGGGGGGGATGGCCCATGGCGCCAGAGGCTTCGGGCCTTTTATATCCATTGATTTTCCAAATGCCAAGTGTTGTGCATTGAGTTTGTTTGGCGCTGCGATTTGTTACAAATGGGTCGAGGCTGGTTCCTGTGAAGGCGATCTTTATGTGGCTTAACTTTGTGGAGTTTTGTCTAGATTGGGATCCCCGTTAAAATCTCTAGCATAGGGGAACTTTTCGCCGGAAGTGGTGAAGGGTTAGTCAGTTTTGAAATCAAACAGCCTTGCTGTCGTACCATCCCGTTGGCAGGTCGGTAGGGGCAGATGGGGTTTTAAAGAAATTTACGGCAGATTTGTGAAAGATGGTTAAGTGGCAGATTGCTTTACCATGCGCTCATGCATTGGGTCACCCCAATCGGAAACAGGTTTGTCCGACACTTTAGTGGAAGGCATTAGGCTCCCCACGTCACTCCCCGTTAGTGATAATGTGCAAATGGGAGATGTTGCTGACTTTTGTCTCGCTTGAATTGCTGTGGGTTTTATGTGCATGTGAAGCAAGCTTAGCCTGAGCGCCACCATGATCACCACATTCAACTGGGACTTGGTCTATGTGGATCGATAAGAGAAGCTTCTTGCAAGCACGGGTGTGCGGGTGCTTTTTGGTTCTGCTAGGACCAACAGCGTGAGTGCAAAGGAGAGCGAATGATTCATGCTACATTGCAGCTGGCGCACAACCAAGTCCGAGTGCGCTGTGGGTATCCTAATAAGTTTCTTGTTAGGGTAGGTATATTGCTTTGGCTTGTATAATATTGATTTGGCGCTGGTTTTCATTACTATGATGAAATTATGATTATTTCTGCCACCAACCAAACAACGGATTGTACTGGAAACCGCGAGGTTGTCAGTGAAGTGAATTAGAGAGGTAATATAACAGTGTGGAGGAGTATCGGGGGCAATACCTCGATTGTATATACCATGAAAACATCCGACTGCTCCTTCATGCGTTACATAACTATAATTTTCCGCAAAGTACCACAGAATTGGCAAATTCATTGGTATGTGACCCATATTCCTAAAGCTGCATGCATTCTGAATGCGGGAAATGCAAGGATCACCTTAATAAATACAAATCAGATAGATTTCCTGACGTCACTCACAAATATCAACAGTGGCAGAGGGATGATGCCTTATGTGAAAGTTGACTTGGAAGGAACACATTTGAAATATTTTCAGAATTAAAGAAACTGTCTGGGAATTTCCTTGCTCATGAATATACGAAGCGCAACAGGCTACATGCACAAATGAGTTGAGAGAAAAGTTGATGGTGTACATATTGTACTTCAGGTGGACTTTTCAGAGAATGCTTTCTTGTGATATCAGAATGAAATTCAACCAGTCCATTGGAGTCATCGTCAAGCTTTCACCTGCTATGCTTGGATATCACCCGAGGTGAACGAGAGTATTGTCATTATATCGGACGATCTCACACACACAAAGTTAAGCGTTTACGCTTATATGACAAGAATTCTTGATATAATTGTTACGAAATATCCTTCCGTAAAATCTATCGATATATTTTCCGATGGTGCCGCTTCTCATTTCAAACAGAAATACCTGTTTTCAAATCTTCATACATGGGAGACTAAAT
>CM068953.1:3188581-3207642 GCA_035128595.1 Eptatretus atami
CAAGGAGAGAGATGGATGGACATGTGAACACATGCCGGATAAGTGCGTCACTGGTTGATGTCTGGTAGCAGTTTTGTCCTGCTCTGCGGCGAGCCCACTGTCTTGCTGCCAACATTCCATGTGTAGTACTTGGGTATCTGATGATACAATAGTGTCTGAGCAAATTCATCATCCTGGCAGAGATGAAGAAAGCAAGTGAGAGTTGTGTCTTGTGGGATTGGGCGTGCTCACGTACACTCTCTGGCCATTTAAGGTGCACACACTGAGATGAACCAGTGGATGTCGCTCATTAATTGGGAAGTTCAGGATCCTCAGATGGCTTCATTGCTGCTGATGTATCTTCCCCTTTCATATTGCCAAACCTCATCAGCACAGTCCCTGTTCCATTGTCAGGCAACAGCCTATGTCAGATCTTGTTGACATACTTGCACCCATAATTTTGATGGATTCACAGAGTGGCAGGATCAACATTGTATATGCATTGAATAGCCGTGTGAGGAGTGGAGAACCATCTGGACAAATCCACCTTTTCAGCTTCAATCTCACAACCACAAACTCTGATGGTTGTTGTGAATCGCACCATCTCTGGTTTTCTCCGACGATCGTGGGTATCCATCTGCCCAGTCTGTCTCTTACGAAGATATCGTGGGACATTTTTGTGCATTTGTTATCTTTCATGCATGTGAGTTTGGATGATGGGTCCATTCCATGTCATTTCAGCCGGGGGTTGCGGTGACCCTCAGATTTTTCTGAAAAAATTCTCAAAGCTACCTAACATATATGAGAAGGTTTGCCAAGTTTAGCTCAAAATTCAAGTAGTGTCCGGGCCGAGAATATGGCCCGACAACACACCTCGGGGTGTTTCAAATTCTGCAGTCGCGAGTTCAGATTTGTATCTGCAAGCAATTTTTGAGGGCTTCTACATTACAGAGTTTTACAAACAGAGTTTAAAAAGCTTCACCCAAATGTGCCTTAATTTTTAGTGGGGGGAAAGGCCCCTTTTTTTCAGAATGACATAAAAAATGTTCTATTAAAATACTTTTTAATAAGTATGCTCAAAGTAGTGATTTGTTAACATGCAGTCAAAAATTTGAGTTTTCAAATTGCTGCAACAGTCAGTTTTAATTCATCATGAAGAATTTTGTTGCCTGATTTACATAATCTAGTGACTGGATCAATTACACAAGAAACTGAAACCTTTATGGAGGGAAAATCTTGGGGTGCTATCGGTGTCTGAACTTTGCTCCAGACTCAAGACACTGAAATTACCCCCGGTTTTTACCCCCAAGTGTTCACCATTTGAAGTTACACAGCTCTTTTAAATTTTGTCACTTAAAGACGGCATACATAGGCAACTGTGGTAGAAAATCAAGAGTTTGTTCTCAATCACTTCTATTTTAAACGATTTTTTATAAAGGCCACTATTTTAAAAAAACATGTTCGATGAAACATGTAGAAATAAAAGCAATCGGTGTGCTTTTGAAGTGCAAGCCATGTCACCATTCATCAAGTTGGCACCACAATATGCAATATTGTTGTGTTTTTTGGGCAAGAACAAGTATGTGGTGCTTTAATTGGGGCTCACATTTTTTTTTAAAGGATCATTTTAGTTTAAGGCCACCGCCAAATCCTCAACTCCAAATTAAGACACATATGTGATCATAAAATCACATATAATATTCATTTGATATCTTAATTGTTTATATCCTTAGTGTACAATTGTACGAAAGTCTTACATACATTGTAAATGTAGTACAATATCTGATTCACTTTTTTTCGGATAATTTCAATATCAAATTGTTTGGACAATGTACTGGATCCTTGTACAACGTGAACAGGTGATTCGTTTCTAATTGCCGATATAATAAAATGTAACAATGAGCATTGGGCAGTTACTACAGGGCTGTGTATTAGGTTAAAGCCTAAAAGATAGAGTTGTTGCTTCATGCCTAACTTTGGAAATGATTATGGTACGACTTCTTTAAGCTTTTACGAAACTGATTTTATATATTGTTAGATTCCAAATTAAGTATACTTCCTTACAATATCTTTATTTTTTCTATAGTGTTTGGTTATCAAAAAAATTTTTTTTTTAAAGTAGCTTTTTTTGGTTTTAACTTTTATGCATGAAGTGGTGAAGAAAGGGGGAAAAGGAAAATAGTGAAACAGGACAGACAAAAGGATGGGCACTGTTACTTTTATACGGTTTACGTATCAACTCTCATTTCTACCCTTTTTTTTTGTATGTAGCCATGGGTTGAAGTAACATCATTTCTGGAGGGGGGGGGGTGGATGTGCTCCTGTAACTTAGAGCAGGGGAAATTTGTCATTTAATCATTGTTTATTCTCCAATAAGGGACACCATTGGATCTTAACATTACCAACTAATGCAGCAGCAGGACGTCATATCAAGTTGAAAGCGCACACATTGATGAATCTACCTCTGCTGTGGAAACGCGGGATGGCGGTTTATAGCTGGGCCAGAGATCAAAGCGCAGGACTCCTCCCCCCACCCACCACAAAGGTGGACGGAAGTTATGTATTTACCCTTTGTTACTTGCGAATTCGAAGATTCGCACAAGTATATGTTGTCTGGCGGTCTGTTTTCTCTTCTGCGCAATGCCTACAGGTCACATTTTGCATTCTGATCTTCACAAAACTTAACCACCTGGTGGAGGTGGTCACAGCAGGAAGCTGATTGCTTTGAGGTCAAAGGTCAAGGCCAATAAAGCGCCAATATTTCATCGTTACACACATGCACACACACACACACACACACACATAGTTGTGGTCTGGGGCTTCCAACCAAGAGCACTACTACAAGGGAGGGGGGTGAAATCCCTGGCGGTTTCTCTCGACCTCACTTGGGGACCGTTGCAAGGCCATCTGGGAGCAAAATAACTTCACCCTAATGGAAGGTTGCGACGCAACTTCAATGGAACTAACAATGCCAATCGAGTGACCACGAAGTCCCAGTGTCCATACCGCCTAACAACGTTTACTGAGGATCCCGTGGCCTCCTGACTGGGGAACGGCATCCGTGCCTAAATGTGCTAACTTTACGCTTATCTGGTGATTTGAAGCGGCCGAGCTGTTCGCAGTACTCGCTGGACCTTGCAAACCAAACTGGTCGGGAATCCTCAACCTCCCAAGCTATGTGCGGACAGTGGCTATACAATGCGTGGAAAAGACAGACACCTGTAAAGTTTCTCCTCGATCTATTCACCGTTACAGAGAAGAAGATTTTTGAGGTTTTATGTTAAAAACAACATGGCTGCCAAATCACGTGACTGATGACGTCATCAATTTTTTTTGCAATTACAATTCAGCCTAGATGAACCCTCAAAATTAATTTTCATACGATCGGACAAAGATTTGACATGCGCAATATGACGTCCTAAACGAAGCCAATGTATATCATGAAAAAAAAATCACCCCCGTTTCCCATTTGGGAGTTACTTCCCATGTGCCAGTTTCAATTTTTTTCCATGGGCAGTTTTGGAGAATGGAGGTCCAAAGTTTTTCCCTTTTTTTCCAACATGGCTGCCAGCACCACATGGACCTATGACATCACAGTTATCACAAAACATTTGCATGAGTAGCCGCATCTATGGTGAAATTTCTTGAAACGTATGTGGTGGAAAAAACAAAAACCATGCCGCCCTGCTTCAATACACCACCCACTTTCGATTGGGCACTGAGCCACGACATCCACTTTATCAAATCAAATTCAGATAGGTTGGCCTGATCAACGTCTGGAGTTTCGCGTTGATTGGACAAGGCTTTTTGTCCAAGATTGGCTGCGAGACCATGTACCTAATGATGTTGAAAATTTCAACCAAATTCCCCATGCCGAGTCCGATTCATATTCAAAAAAAATATTCTCTGAAAACGCTTAACTTTGATGCGAGACTTTGCAGTGTTGAATCCACCACTGTTGTACAAATATTTTATTTAGCAATGATCTCTCAGTCACATGATGTGACAGCACGTTGGTTTTCAAGAAATATTAAAACACTATTTCTCTGAAACCGTTTACTTTCCAATACTAGACTTTGTTTGCAGTTATGATCCCACTGCCTTGCTGCATCATTTGACTTAAAATGATGTCATCAGTCCATGTGGTAATGGGCAGCCCATTTGGTTTCAAGGAAAACATAAAAAAATTATGTTTCAGAAACCACTGTAGCGATCGATGTGCAACTTTGGAGTTGGCATTCATGCCCTTGCTCCATGTAACACACTATGTTTTACATTGGATATGTTGAGGCGGTCCTGGAGAAAAGCTTTTTCCATTTTCGGTTTTCAAACTAACATGGCTGCCAAACCACTGCACTGTGGCATTGGAAATTTTGACTCTGCAATGATTGGCAAGATCAGGAGGTGTGTGAAGTTTTCATTTTGATATGAGCGATAAGGTTTGTTTTTCTATCCAATATGGTTGCCACACAATGACGTATGCTAATGTCTACAAATGTATGCAGCTAGAGTGTTGGATGAACTTAGGTAATTTTGCTGTGTCGGAATAAGCGTTCAAGAAACATTATTTAATATTTTTCTTCAATCCAATATGGCCGCTGAAGCCGTGACTTTTCAATGATTCTTTGTCACCTTAGTATCCCAAGACATGATGAATAGGTGTGTTAGTTTCCCCTTGATCTATCCCATCATTCTGGAAAAGATCTTTTGAAGGTTTTAGGATATCCAATATGGCTGTCAGACGTGTGCACCTATGACATTCATAGTTATCAAACAATTCCACAATGGCTAGTCGATCATTATGTGCGCACTTCACTGATCTTTAAAGTGGGTTGGAGAAGATTCTTTTTTTTAACCAATATGGCTGCCAAACACATGACTTATGTCATTAAACATTATGTCGACCAATCTATCCTTGATGAACCCACAAATTTTCATACTGATCGAATGCGGCATTCGCTTGTTGGATTTAGACCGGGATACCACTTCACCGATGACGTCATGTCAAATCCCTCTTATTCCCGATGCCGAGTAGTTTGCCAGCCTGCAAGGTTTCATTTTTTCCCCATGGTGCGGTTTCGGAGATAGAGGTCCAAAGTTTTGTCATTTTTCCAACGTGTTGCTCCACCCCACAATGGACGTATGATGTCATAATTATCATTTTTTAAAATTCTGCATGATTAGTCGCATCTCTGGTAAAATGTTTTGTATTGATCGGAAAAGCGGTCGGCAGAGAAAACAGAGAAATTCGCATGGACGTAGTCAGACGGACACCGAAAACACAATGCAACGGCGACATCGTCACCGAGGAATCATAAAAACAAGGCTGGACAATCTCCACCAATTTTTGGCAGATGTGTTGGTAGAGTACCACAGTCGGTCAGGGGAAACAAACTCCTCCACCCCTCCTTTCATGAGGAGGTGGGAGACGACTATGTTTTCGCCTGTAAATGTGCCACAAGTGCAGGTGGTTAATTTGACGCTTTGTGGTTTATTCAATGTCACATTAAGACTGTCGACCCGTTCGACCCCTTTAGAAGACGCACACGCACAAAATCCATTCAAAAGAACCATTCAGCCATCGACAGTCTCTTGCAATCCACCGATTATACTCTTTTCACCAAGTAATGTGCATCTCACCCACCCCGGATTTTGCTGACTATCTTGGATCTGGATCGGATCCAGATCCGGATCCGATATGGAATTTTATTTTGTAACCGATTCATCAGCATTGAGAAATCAGGCCAAAAACGATATTGTGGAACGACATCTTGATGTATCAAAAATATTGGCATGATATCTTAAAAATTGTGGAATGGATATACAAAAACTTTGTGGACGATTGGGTAGGTGACGAGAACAAGTCCATTAGATTTTTGTTCAGGTTGGATGCACATCTGGCCTGTTGGTGGGATCAACACGTAAACTGTTCAGTCTGGTGGAGGTATGTCTGCCGAGTGCCGTTCTGGTTTACCCCCTTGTTTCGCTCTCAACATCTGAGTAACAACTCGAAGATGAAAAATATTACTCGAGCACCATTTTTTCTCAAACCAAAATGTCGGGCATCTCTGGAGTACCACATTTGGTCCAACGTCACACCCCTGAGATGAATGTTGTTTATCTGGCATGTCTTTGTTTTTATTTTTTCGTTTGTAACATCCGTTTGAATACAATCCCGCTTTCCCCCACAGAATCCCAGAGAAACAGACGCCCTCACTAAAGTTCAAAGCAGAACTTTGATGAACAAATCATCCTGGTATGTTGTGAACTTGATGATAAGCACACTCCGTTTTACATTCTTTTTGTCACTTCCCACAGTGCAGAAATCGGTGCCTGCACTTGCACTCATTCATTGTTCATTTTGTATGTCAGCCTGAGGCTGCTGGTTAGCATTATTGCCGCTGATGCAGTGCTCCTGCAGATTAGGGCAGGAATTTGGAATTGGGGCCAGGGTTCCAGCACAACTCGTCTGCTCTTTGCGAAGTACACCGGGGATTTTAACGTGCATCAACCTCATGCCGATAGACACAGGAGGCACAGTTTAACATCCATCCAACCGAGGAACGGCACAACACTTTGATGAACTGCCCTGCCTGCGAAACCCAGGATGACAGTTTAGCAGCTTGGGGTACGGACTTCAAACCCAGGCTAAACGGCTTAGAAGCCAGTGTGCGTACCTCCGAAAGCATCCTGCCAGCCATGCGCTCACAAAACTCTTGTCTAGCCTCATTCAATTAGCAATTTCTTGATTTTAGAATTTAATTCATTATTTGATGATTGGTCATTCTGTTTGGTTTAAACAACTTGCTGTGGCCACAATCTGCAATGGCATATACATCCAATTTTTCCCCCTCCTTAGCAACACACTATGGAGTCTTTGATGCAAAGAGGGACAGAACTCGATGATCTTGTCTCAAAAGTCCTGACAATCTCAGCCTACAGTCCAAGGCCTTTCTACAAAACGTAAGAATCGGCATAGTATGTGCATGTGTACATGAAGTCGCTTGTACTTGTGTTTTTAAACGGAATGATAACTGGCGAGTTCAATGAAACACGATGCAGCGCATTGTTCAAATATATCTTATTTTTAATAAAAGAATGATTTTAGCTCGGCAGGGACCCATTGAATTAACGTAATGTAAAATGTGACAAGTCCGTCAACTCCCCTCCCCCGCCTTACCTCAACACCATGTCTCAACCTCCACCTCGCAACCCAAGACCACCCTCCCAACCTAAGGCATCAACCTCTCACTCAAAGCTTCACCCCCCCCACCGAAACTCCAAGAAAGTCCTCAATCCCCCTGTCCCCAGTTACTAAGGCGTCGACCCCTTCATACTTTAAGCCTTAAACGCCCCTCCCCGACAGCTGCCTGTCAACTCACAATCCCGTGAGATACGCCGAAAACGATATGAATATAAACGACCCCAAAACAATTATTATCTCTTCCTGATGCAATACACGGTATTGTTAAACGTAAATGATTACCTCGGACAAAGACCTTTCACAATGACATGGGTTTTAAGCTCTGCTGAGAGAATGCACCTTGGTTATTTGATGGTGTATAAGTTAATAGACCGCTGCCTCGATCGCTGAGGCCGATCTTAAAAACAACTTGGTTTTTGAGGTCCTGTGACGCTATTGGCCTCAAAATGTTTCACAATGATGTGAAAACTTGAAGAGGGCATGATTATCGTGAATATGAAAGCCCGAGTGTGGGTTTGGGACTTTGTATAACAGAGAAGCACCAACATGGGCGACGGTATGATTTTCCCCCCTCCCCCGAAGCCAAACAAATGGGGAGCAGACAAGGATGCATGGGGTGACAAATGGATACACAAGGCAAACTCTCAGGAGGGAAAATTGGACATTGGAAGGAGGAGGGCTTGGGGTTGGGAGGGGTTGAAGATTGGGTAGAAAAGATCATGGTTATGGATTGGGGACGATTTTAGTGGTGGTGAACAGGCTGTCTTGAAGACTAGAGGGAAAGTGAGATGGAAGATGATGTGGAAGTTGATTCACATAGGGGGGGAGGGAGGAATAAATGAGTGGTTCGGTTTTTAGGTAGTTTCACAGAGGGGGGTTGATGGTCGACTGTGTGTGCCCTGCAGAAAGCTAACGATGGGGGGGAGGGGGGGATGGAGGGGGGACAAGCAACAGAAGGTGCAAGACCGAGAAAGGAGGTGGAAGAGAACAGAGAGACCAATCGACCTGTCTGCTGCGAAAGTGATAAACCCTCGATTTGGCTTCATCGCAGCAGATTTCAATAATCTTAAGATGCCTTGGTTCACGAATCAAGCTGAAGGAAGAATGTAAGGCAGGGGAATCAGCCCAGAGGGGAGGAGCAGTACTCCAAGTTGCGGATAACGCCTTGTCCAGTGGATAGGAGTTTCAGGTGTGCCAAGGAAGGACTTTGTATGACTGAGGATACCCAGTCAGCAGCCTGCTTGAGGCAACTTTTGAAATGTGGTTTGCTCAAGAAAGATATGGCCAATAGTGAGACCCAGAAGTTTGAATGACTGAACGTCCTCAGAGGATTGCAAAAGAATGAAGAGGGTTTGTCAGACGGTCCTTTCAGAGCTGGAGTGTGAGATTTGTCAGGATTGAAAGCCTATTTTCGAGTGTTTGACCACTCTGTCATTTTGTCACGGTCTGAAGTGATATGAGGGAAGTTAATTATTTATTCATATGCAGCCTGTGGTTGCTTGGCTGCATCATGTTCTGGGGGTGCAACTGTGCTGCTGATGCATTGTGCCCCTGTTACAGCGTAACTGGGTACTCATTTTCAACGCTCGGAGGATGACAGGCTGCGTCAACCCTACCTGGTGTTAAATTCAAACAGGAATGCAGGGGCTTTGAACTTAAGCCAAGCAGCCTTAACCCGTTAAAGCCAACACCATGGCTGAGAGAGTGAAGTGCTGCAGTCTGCCTAGCTGAAGGATGAGGGGATGCTTGAGGCAGAGGGTGGAGTCATCAGGAAATAGATGGGAGGGATTTTCTCGGTCCAGTGAGATCAATTGATGAAGATCAGGAAATAGGACTGGCCACTACCTTGGGGACAGACACTCAGCCTTGACGGGAGAGAAGATGAAAGATTCCATTTTCTGTGCCACATGTTGGCTACGAGAGTAAGAGGAAGTCAGTGAGCCATGTGTGGAGTTTGCCTTGGATGCTAAGGTAAAAACAGAGAAGATTTGGAGAGAAGTCAGACTGCCAGACTGTATCAAAGCATGAAGAATATCTCCAGAGAGAGAGAGAGAGCCCTGACTCTGCCTTGACATTGAGGGCCCTCCATCCCATTGTGAGTGATTGAAGCAGGCACGTTCAAGGTAGGGTGACCAGGTCTGAATCTGAAATTGGTGATCTGAATGAGGTTGTTGGGGAGAAAAGGAAGGATTTCATATCAACTGCGATGATGGATTCCATGACTCTTCCTGATGATTGGAAGTAAGCAAATTGGGTGCGGTTTTCTTTCCTCAATGAAAACTTCTTTCCTTTTTGTAACACAATGCACGCTTTTTGAACTGGGAAAAAAAAATTGGAAAAAAAATGTCCGGTGATTTCCAGGAGGGCGGCTTGGTTCTTTGTATGATGGAAGGGGCTGTATGATACGCCCAAAAATGTTTTTCATGTAACAAGCTTGCGTATGGTAGTGTTTTATTTTCAATTTATTTGAAGGCGAGAAAGCGAACTCTTGCTGCAAGTTGATGTGAGGTCACTGCTGTTCGATTGGCACAGCAAGGTTGCGGTAAATGCGACACCACCACTTGACTCCACCTATAGAATTCCCTCCAGCCTCCCTATTTTTTAATATATTACGTGCGTCTGTATTATATTGTAAAAAAAAAAAGAAAAAAAAAGGTTGTCTTGGTGGAATTGTTTTGCATCATGTGTTTATTTTTGGCCAAATGTTTGTGATTTTGTTTTTCCCAATCGGTGTGGGGGTGGGGGGGGGCTGAAAACACCTTTTTAAAGGTGATTCACCGTTTTGTTTTTGAAAGCTTCTCTCATTCATTGAAACAATTCACAGTGCACTTGGAGCTTGTTTGGTGAAATGAACGGGTTAACAAGCCGTCACTGCAGGCTCCAAAGAAGGTTTGTCATGATTGAACAGGTCTTCCACTCGTTTTCCTTTGGAGATAAATCAGTCGAAAAATGTCGATATTTTCCGATGATTATAACTTTCTCGTTAATTTATCATCGTAAGTATTAACACGACCATGATATAAAAAGTTGGCAATTTGCATTGATCGGACTGCTTTTTTGTA
Source organism: Eptatretus atami (assembly GCA_035128595.1). Lineage (NCBI taxonomy): Eukaryota > Metazoa > Chordata > Myxini > Myxiniformes > Myxinidae > Eptatretus > Eptatretus atami. The sequence continues at coordinate 3,198,827 of CM068953.1, forward strand.
AGACCTCCGTGCTGGCAATGCATAGATAGGTTTTGGGGTTTTTTTTTGTTTTTGTTTTTTTGCAAACTTTGCTTCCGAGTGAACATGAATTGTCTGAGTTCGTACAGAGTGCGTCAACCACATGAATAAAGTGTGAATAAAACATTTGATGTTCGTTTTTTCATTTGTTTTACGTCTGGGGACGAGCGCTCTCAGAAATGGTCTCTACGCCTTCACTTCATAATCTTGATTGTTTACAATTGGCACATGACATACATACCAGCACACAAACAAAACGTTTAACCTTTCTCATCATGCCTTAGAATGTTTGCCAAACGAATGACATTTGAATTTTCTGAAATGTACACACCATTACATGTCCTTAGAAACTCTTCACACCCTCAACTCTTGTCACATCTGTTGTTTGTTACAGCCGATTTTAAAACAGATTAAATAAAAAAAAATTTTATCACAATCTACACAAAATAACTCCAAAATGACAAGTGTAAACAATGGTTTTTAAGAATTTTTTTACCATTCATTATAAATGAAAAGCTGAAATGTTTTTACGTCAATAAAATGTTTCCACAACCTTTGCTATGACCTCCAAATGAAGTCAGGTGCATCCAACAATTTTCCCTTTTGATCATCCTTGAGATGTTCTCGACAACTTCATAGAGTTCACCTGTGGTCAATTTTCAATTGATTGGACATGATTTAAGAAAGGAACACACCTTTCTAGATGCGGTCCCACATTGACAGTGCATTCACAGCAAAAATTCCACAACAAAGTCCAAGGAACTGTGTAGAATCTGAGATAGAATTTGTGATGAGGCATAGACTTGGGGAAGGGTATAAAACACTTTCTGGGAGAGTTGAAAGTTTCCATCATTAGGAAATGGGAAACAATATGGAACTACCCAGACTCTCCTCGAAACTGGCCGTCGACCAAATTGAGGCAACCGGAACAGAAGGACTCTGTCAGGGAGGTGACCCAAGAACCCAAAGACCCACTCTGACAGAACTATAGAGTTCCTTGGTTGAGATGGGAAATACCTGCTGGAAAGACAACATCTTCGCAGAACTTCAAAATCAGGGCTTATATTATTTTTTGGATGAGTGGTCGGACGGAAACCACTCCTGAGAGAAAGGCACATGACAGCACAAGCTGGAGTTTGCAAACGGTGTGTGAAAAAATTCTGAGAGCATGAGGTAAAACATTCTGTGGTCTGATGAGATTGTAAATTGAACTCTGGCCCTGAATGCAAAGCTGACACCCTTCCGTGTTTACGGATTACGTATTTTTGAAACAACCATACGGAGTTTTGTATGTTCGTCATCAGAAAGGCATGCGGCCATTTCAGGCCATTTGAGGTGCAACCGAAGAGAGACGAAGAGGGTTTTGTTCGGTTGGGTTGGAATAAAGGATGACTCGGATTCGAACGCCTCAGACGTCTCTTTCCTTTCCACACCTAAAGATCCTCTGCTTGGCATTTTGGGCAGGAACGACCGCCATTTGTTGGTGTCTAATCAGAGACGTATTCCACTCTTCCAGAGATTTCTGTGCCTGGTGTGTGCTGAAAAGAGCAACCCTTAATGGTGGAGTTTCGCTGGTAAATGATTCTTCCTTGAATGTTGGACACTTCGTGTTGTAAAGAGCTTTCTTTGCCTTTGTGAACTTTGGCCACGTCTTGCGTTGCCTTAGTGGGTTTGGTGAAGCTTCTCTGAAGAGTCCGAGTCGATTTCTCCTTTGATCCTTTCATAAAACATTCTGTCTTTGGTCCTTGCCGGGTTCCAGAGGGCTATTCGGGCGAGTTCCTCAGCGACTTACCATTCCTTGTGGGATTTTTTTATCTTTTCAGAGGTACAGTATTTCCGTACTTTACGTGTTCACGACTCCACCGCTGGCCAACGCGATGTGCCAGTGTCCCTGTTACTCATTTTGCTCGGCCTCGGAAGGATGACGGACCGAGTCAACCCGCCTGGGTGTTTAATTCAACAGCAGGAAGGGGCTCAAAACACAAGAATCTAAACCAGCCACCAGACCGTTAAGCCAACAACCAGACTCCAGCAAGAAGTTCGGGTGAATAAAAAAATCTTCCTCCCAAATTATCATTTTCATTTGGATCATTCTTTTGTTCATAACATGGACAGAATCAACCCCAAAATGCATCATTTTGACATCATTTTTCAATTTTTTCTTGGGGAGGATACCCCTGGACCACCCTCATAACCCCCCCCCCCCCCCCAAGGAAAATCTCCATTTTTACTTTTTTCAAAAGTTCTGCAAGTTTCACCCATGCAAGCGCTTACTGTCTGGGGAAACTGAGACAGTTATCACCCCAGTAACCCCAATCTCTACCATGAAGCATGGTGGTGGCAGCACGTGCTTGGGGATCTTTTTCAGCAGCGAAGGGACTGGGAGACTTGTAAGGATGAGGGAACAATGGATGGAGCCAATACGGGCAAATCTTGGAGAAACCTGCTTCAGAGTGGCAAACGACGCTTAGACTGTGGTTTGAAGATTTACCTTCCAACAGGACAGGACCCCAGGCATACAACCGAAGCAAACACTGGAATGGCTTCAGAACAAGAACGTGAAAGTCTTGAGTTGCCCAGCCAAAATTCCCCAGACCTTGGGAAAATCCCCAATTTTGATAATTATCTGTGGAAAGACTTGAAGATTGATGTTTCCGACGCTCCCCATCGAACTTCAAACAGAGCTTGAAACAAATCTGTGAGGAAGAATGGGAGAAATCCCCAATCCAGATAACACTCGAAAGATGCATCGCTGACAAGGCGCTTCTACAAAGTATCGACTAGAGGGTTGAATACTTATTGACTCGAGACAGTTGAAGCTTTTCATTTTTAATTAATTTGTAAAAAATTCTAAAAACATTTTTACACTTTTCATTTACGGGGTATTTTGTGGAGATCGTGACAAAAAAATTAAAGTTTAATCCTTTTTTAATTTGAGCTGAACACATCATGTTCTGAAAGCGTGTACGAACCACATTGAGCTTTGACTGTGAAAGAGAAAAGAATCCGTTTTTGTTTTGGCATCGCCAACATTTCCCTTTCCACCCCTAACGAGGCATCGATCTCACAACGAATGGGGGATTTGATCTTGCGGTCCCTGCCGTCCGTCCCCACTCAAAATGATGGACGCGTTTCTCCTTTTTGGCACAACGTATCGGAGGTAATATTGACATATAGCAGGTCAAAATGCTTTTGGGGATCTGTTTTAATTTGGATTTTTGTGAATATTAAAAAAAAGAAAAAGATTTTATGGGAGAGAATACGAATGCTTCCAGAAATCCATTATATATGGTATGTACAATCTTTACCGTGGCCACAACCAAAGGAGCACCTTTTAAATGTTTATTTATTTATACACACCATGTCCACACAAACATCAAACTTTTAATCACTTTAATTTATACAGAAGATTCGCAATAAAATGTATCCAGACTGACTCTCTGTTGAAAAATGAATACCATCTTGTTCACACCATGCTTATGGGTATCAGTGGCCCTGTGGGACGTGCAAACACCATCTCTGAGGTGGTTGGGAATCATGACGAACAATCACCATTGTCTTTCCAATATTTGGTTAATTTTCTGAAATTTTGCTCTGGTACATTTTATTGAGAACCCCGCTTAACACTTTTACCCTCTCCTCTGCCAACAGCAGGACTTTCGAATTATTTATTTATTACTTTACCCTCTCCATTATCAAATGCCAATTCTTGAATAATTTATTTATTTTGTACACTTTCCCATCCACCACTGCAACAAACCTTTGAATTAATTTATTTATAATTTATACTTTTTCCCATCACTGCCAAAACACAACGTTGAATTATTTATTTATTTATATACACTTTAGGTACTCTTATAACACACGTACTTTGAGTGATCAGACGTTGGGATTCAGGTCCACAACGACCAGTGCTGGCAAACGAGTTCCAGTTTAAAACGTCCACCCGAGGGACGGCAAGTGCATGGGAAACATCAGGGTGACAGTTCATAACTGGGTCGGGATTTGAACCCAAGGTTTAAACAACTCGAAGGTGAGTGCCAGGGTAATATTGGCTGTCCTGGATAAATAAACCTCTCGGCTATCCGGTCAGCCTAATTATATTGGAGCTGGAAACCGCAGAACATAGTAAGGAGGTGAAGAATTGGGTGGAGACCGTCATTGCGAAAAGACATTAAAGCTGGCTGTCCGTTAAATTCTGAGGTGGGGAACATACAATAACCAATGGGTAGGTCTTTTGTAGTTGTACACAGCTTAAGGACCCCACCAAATGAACCAAGTATCCAACAAATATACAGTAATAATTGTTTTACATAACAGGACTCTTGCCAGGTCAGGTCAGATCTGTGACTTGCTGCCAGGTATCATGTAAATCTGTACTAACCTGTTCCAAGATGGTCGGGTTGTTGGCGACTAAACGTCTTCCCTCCCCCACCAAGTTTCTTGGTGAGGAGGGTGTATGAATCGGACACCCAGCAGGAATAAAAACAAAAACCTGTAAAGGTCGGAGACGCTCCTTGTGGAGCCCAACAGTCCATCCATTATCTAGTACCCAAATCAAAACCATACCAAAAACAAAAAAGAAATCTGAAAAACCACTCCGTGGGAGTATCTGTGGCGGCTGCCCTTCGCAGGGCAGCTCAATGGATGACGGGATTAAGGGGCAAGCTTCGGACCCCCAATCTTTTGATGAGAGGGGGAAACACGGGGTAACCCTTCCCAGGGTCAGATTGGGGAGAACTGTGCCGGGGTGACAGCTGAGGTGGTCTTCCACCAGACAGCAGCCCTCTTGGGGTAACCTGAGTCGTCCCTTCGAGTGGGTGCCCTCGATGTCTATCCGGAAGCAGAGATGAATCACCTGTCTCTGTTATCGATCTGAGGCTCAAGCGTTTTTGGACATCAGTACTTGCAACACTCTCTGAGGTTCGGAGACCAGATGTGCAGTGAGATCATGATGGGTGGTTACACCTACTATTAGTTTGGTCGCTCTGAATGGTTTACCTAACCAAGGAGTTGTTGTACTGAGTCCAATAAGCTGACTCCAATGATAACTGAGGTAACACCGGTCAACGGCGTATTATGAGACTAAGGATTCGTCACTGCCTTAGGTGTGCCATTTCCCTGGTCCTCTGTTTATGCTCCGACTTTTTTGAGGTTGGTGACTCACCGTGAAGGATGGCATTCCACGCCACGCTCGAGTCTGTGGTTGATTCAGTGCCCCAGGCGAGATACACTTTCTCTTTCTTGGGGGATTTTCCATGCATTCGACTTGGAACTGATAGGGAAGGTTATGAGACATGTGTTGGCCCCAGGTCAGGAACTGTGAACCTGAATAGCACTAATTTCATTGACTTTTCACAAAGAAGTCATGGACGGAGAAGTGGCCAGTCATGGTTTCAGAGCCCACAAGCTCATCAATGGACTTGGTATTCCAATGCTGGTGGTGTGGCAAAGGAGATTGACCATGTCCCTCACTTGATGGTTGCTGGCGGGATGATCCAGAACTGCAGGGTCTAACGGAGTGCTCAGTTCTCAATACTGACCAAGGCTTGTTGTAGCAACTCTGAAGTTGCAGCTTAAATCCAAGAGAATGGTACCCTACCGCCAAGGCTGGATGTTCACAAGCTCAAGGATGAGAGGGTAGCTGAGGAGTTTGTAAACAAGGCTGAGTGGAGATTTGGGGTTCTGGTGCTTTGGGGGGGATCCTGAAGAGTTTTTGGGGTGCCTTCAAGACCACCGTCCTTTGATGTTGCGGTGATGTCTTGGAACACATCGAGGGCGAAGAAGAATTTGTCTCTCAAGGGATCCTGGACACCATTGACCAGAGTCGCAGGGCCAGGCTGAATGGCAGAGCTGAGCTTGTTCAGGGAGCTGAGGCGGTAAAATGTACGTGCGGCTTAGGGTGGAACAAGGAGGCCCTATGTCAGGGGCGTAGCCAGAAATGTCCAAAAGCGATGAGGCAAAAAAGAGGTGAACTTGTTGATGTGACGGTGCGCGTAGCGCAGCGTTGCGAGCGCCAACGGCGCGAAGCCCATTCACGGCGGAGGGGGTCTGGGGCCCTTTGAGCGGCCCAGAGCCAATGGCATTTTTGATGCCACGAAACCTAATTCTTGCTAATTTCAATGCTCAAAAAGGAGGCTCAGATGACCAGAGGGCTCAGGCCAGATCCTATTTCAGGAAATGAAGCGACGAGGCAACTGCCTCGTCTGCCTCAGCCTGGCTACGCGGTGCCTATGTGCAAGGAATCTGTGAGGGGGGTAGAGCATCACCTGTGGTCAAGTGATTCATTTCCTGCTTACAGGAATTTTCACATCATTGTGTTCTTCCAGCCTAATCACTCGGTGTACTGCATTTAGAGCAAGAGGGTTGTGGGCTCGTTGACAGAGGAGTCCGAAGTGAAGGCCCGCTGGGCGGTTACTTTGAGCGGTTGTACCAGGCTGATCCACCCGTCTGTCGAGTTGGATGTTACGCGGTTTTCTATCCCTATTGCTGTACCCTCCAATCAATGTGGTCTACCGTTCGCTTGTGGAAACAGGTGCGGTGAACCGGTTGAATGGGGTAAAGTCTGGCGATCTGTGGCATCCAGTTTGAAACTTCTCAAGGCTGGTGGAAGATGCCTGCACTGTGCCGTTGCAATGCAGTTCTGTGCTCTGGCCTGGAACACAGGCATCATCCAACTGACTTGGAAGGAGGGGCCCTTGTTGTCCTTCTGGAAAAAGGGAAGAGTTGATCGCCAGGACTGCAACAAACTCCGAGGGTGATGCTTGGCCCTCATTGCTGGGCAAGGGTCTGCCCGGATAATTATTGATAGATTTGCACATCTGCTTGAGCAACAGAGTAACAGAGCGTCAGGCTTTACACCAAAGCAGGTCACGATTGACCGTATACTTGCTCTTCGGGTCTCACCGAACGCAGACGAGAGTTTCCGGCAGGGGCTGCTTGCAGCTAATGTTGATCTCTGTAAGCATTTGATCAAGTGATCGGCGATGCCCTCTGAGACTCTTGGTCTTCGTGGGGTTGCACCAAACTGATCGATCTAGATGTCTGAACGTAAACTTGATACTGGGAGTCGCTTTGAGAATGTGGGTGTTACTATCTTTACTTATTCCATTTGTTACTGAGTTATCAGGTATGTACTGGCCCCACACTTTCAGCACTTTCTGATGGAATTCTCGGAAGATGTCAAGAGATCAAAATTGAGAGTGCACTCAGTTTAGCGAATGTCATAATCTACTGAACCTTGATTTTCGCAGATATGCACGTATCCTTTGGTGCAGATGCTGGATATCCTTTGGGGGCCCTCGAGTGCTGAAATGGGAGTCGAGCCGCTGGAATTACGGGTTCCTGGGTCAAAACTAAATCCAGCGCTTCAATGACAATCATTATGCTGCGGTCATGTCTGTACATCCTAGTTTGCCGTGAGGATATGGTGAAGTCACGAAGATATTCATTCCTTTGGGCAAGTGATTATTCATGCTCTACTGGCTGTGAAGTCAGAGGTTCATAGACGTCGGTTCGCACCTGGAGAGTCATGATTCACTGTCTGGGTGTGCGCTGCCAAGTACCTGGCAGAGAGGAAATAAGTCCGATCTTAATCTGTCTTCCAGTCTATTCCTATGTGGTGTGAGACTGGAACTCTGACCATTGGACTGAAGAGATTAATTCTTTTGGTACCACGGTCCTCTTCGGAGATTTCTGGCTATCGCTGTCGGACGTTGTTTGCCACCGAGCGGTTGCTAGAGAACTCAAGAAATTTGTTTTACTGCATAGTCCTGAGCGTCAGCTGTGGCTGTATGGAAATGTGGCTGTTTCCCTGACGATGATCCTGCTCGACCGATTCTCTACACGAGGAAGCCTCATCGAAGTGAGGAGGGCCAATGGGCCGACACGTGTCTCGTGGTTGCAGCAGATGTCAACATCCAAGGAGAATATATAACAATGTTATAATCTATGCATTGCCCGAATGCCATGATATACAATTATATCATAATACTCGCAATTCAATCATATCATATATCTACATTGCTCGCGAACGTTCCATTCCTATAATTTAAATCACTACATTTCTCAGACCAAACGCATTCATATAAGGTTTAAATCATACATGCTCGACAGAGTTCCATTCTAAACTGTACTATCAATCTTACAATTCTTCGACGAACGTCTCATTCATATAAGTTATAATCTATAACCATTGGCTCGGCCAGACGTTCCATTAATATAATGTTATAATCGTATACATTGCTCGCGAACGTTCCATTTGCGAAGGCGTAATTCTTTGTGTCTTCAGTGTTGTGGAGATGATTTACATATCGAACGTGAAGTGCAGCAAATCCTCTCGACGGTAATTGTGACATGAAATAATATATGATTGGAAATTTTAATTTTCCTTAAAATTTAAAAGTCCACAGAACGACACAGTGAAGGGAGGACCAGCTGAGGGGAGGGACAACAGTGAGGTGAGGAAACACATGAGGGAGGGACACACTGAGGGAGGACACATGAGAGGACGGGAACCTTGAGGAGGGACCAGTGAGGGAGGACACACTGAGGGAGGGACACAGTGAGGGAGGGACACACTGTGTCCCTCCCTCACTGTGTCGTGGACATTTAAATTATGAAAGGAAAATAAAAATTTCCATCATATATTATTCATTCACAATACCGTCCGAGGGATTTGCTGAATACGTTCCGAATGTAAAATTCATTCCCACAAGCACTGAACGACACAAAGAATACGCCTTCCAGCAAATGGAACGTTCGGCCGAGCAATGTATAGATTATAACATTATATGAAT
>CM068953.1:3228471-3243877 GCA_035128595.1 Eptatretus atami
GTTCTGGATCATCCTCCAGCAACCATCAATGAGGACATGGTCAATCTCCTTTGCCACACCACCAGCATTGGAATACCAAGTCCATTGATGAGCTTGTGGGCACTGAAACCATGAACTGGCCACTCTCCGTCCATGACTTCTTGTGAAGTCAAGGAAATTAGTGCTATTCAGGTTCACAGTTCCTGACCCATGGGGACCAACACATGTCTCATAACCTTCCCTATCAGTTCCAGTCGATGCATTGAAATTCCCCCAAGAAGAGAAGTGTATCTCGCCTGGGGCACTGATCAACCACAGACTCGAGCGTGGCGTGGAATGCATCCTTCACGGTGAGATCACTCACCTCAGTCGGAGCATAAACAGAGACCAGGGAAATGACACCTAAGGAGTGACGAATCCTTAGTCTCATAATACGCCGTTGACCGGTGTTACCTCAGTTATCATTGGAGTCAGCTATTGGACACAGCTACAGCAACTCCTTGGGTATGGTAACCATCAGAGCGACCAGACTAATAGTAGGTGTAACCACCCATCATGATCTCACTGCAATCTGGTCTCCGAACCTCAGAGAGTGTTGCAATACTGATGTCCAAAACGCTTGAGCTCAGATGATAACAGAGACAGGTGATCATCCTCTCTTCGGGATTAGGACATTCGAGGCACCCACTCGAAGGGACGGACTCAGGTTACCCCAAGGAGACTGCTGTCTGGTGGAAGACACCTCAGCTCCACCCCGGCACACTCTCCCGCAATCTGACCCGGGAAGGGTACCCCGTGGTTTCCCTCCTCTCATCAAAGATTGGGGGTCCCGAAGGCTTTGCCCCAATCCCGTCATCCATTGAGCTGCCCTGCGAAGGGCAGCAGCACAGGATGTACTCCCACGGAGTGGGTTTTCAGATTTCTTTTTGTTTTTGGTATGTTTTGATTTGGGTACTAGATATGGATGGCTGTTGGCTCACAAGGAGCTCCTCCGACCTTTGACAGGTTTTGTTTTTATTCCTGCTGGGTGTCCGTATCATACACCCTCCTCACCAAGAAACTTGGTGGGGGAGACGGTTTAGTCGCCAACAACCCGAACATGGAACAGGTTAGTACAGATTTACATGATACCTGCAGCAAGTCACAGATCTGACCTGACCTGGCAAGAGTCCTGTTATGTAAAACAATTATTTACTGTATTTATTTGTTGGATTACTTGGTCATTTGGTGGGGTCCTTGAAGCTGTGGTACAACTACAAAGACCTACCCTTGGTTATTGTATGTCCCCACCTCAGAATTTACTGGACAGCCAGCTTAATGTCTTTTCGCAATGACGGTGCTCCACCAATTCTTCACCTCCTTACTATGTCTGCGGTTTCCCAGGCTCCAATATAATTAGGCTGACCGGATAGCCGAGAGGTTTATTTTATCCAGGACAGCCAATATTACCTGCACTCACCTTCGAGTTGTTTAACCTGGGTTCAAATCCCGACCCAGTTATGAACTGTCACCCTGATGTTTCCCATGCACTTGCCGTCCCTCGGGTGGACGTTAAACTGAGACTCGTTTGCCAGCACTGGTCGTTGGTGGACCTGAGATCCCAAACGGTCTGATCACTCAAAGTACGTGTGTTATAAGAGTACTGCTAAAGTGTATATAAATAAATAAATAATTCAACGTTGTGTTTTGGCAGTGATGGGAAAGTATAAATATAAATAAATAATTCAAAGGTTTGTTGGCAGTGGGGATGGGAAAGTGTACAAAATAAATAAATAATTCAGAATTGTGCATTGATAATGGAGAGGGTAAAGTATATAAATAAATAATTCAAAGTTGCGTGTTGGCAGAGGAGAGGGTAAAGAGTGTACGGGGTTTCTCAATAAAATGTACAGAGCAAAAATTTCAGAAAATTAACCAAATATTGGAAAGACAATGGTGATTGTTCGTCATGATGTTCCCAACACCTCAGAGATGGTGTTTGCACGTCCACAGGCCACTGATACCCATAAGGCAGTGGTGAACAAGATGGTATCATTTTCAACAGAGAGTCAGTCTGGATACATTTTATTGCGAATCTCTGTATAAATAAATGTGATTAAAAGTTGCATGTTTGTGGTGGACATGGTGTGTATAAATAAATAAACATTTAAAAGTTGCTCTTTGGTTGTGGCCACGGTAAAGTGTACATAAATATATAATGATTCCTGGAAGCATGTCGTATTCTCTCCCATAAAATCTTTTTCTTTTTTTTTTTAATTCACAAAAATCCAAATTAAAACAGATCCCCAAATCATTTTGACCTGCCTAATATTCAGATATTACTCCGTACGTGTGCCAAAAGTGAAGGAAACGCGTCCATCATTTTGGAGTGGAGGACGGACGGGCAGGACCCAAGATCAAATCCCCCATTCGTGTGGATCGATGCCTCGTTAGGGTGGAAAAGGGAAATGTTGGCGATGCAAAACAAAAACGGATTTCTTTTCTCTTTCACGTCAAAGCTCAGATGTGGTTCGTACACGGCTTTCAGAACATGATGTGTTTCAGCTCAAATTAAAAAAGGATTAAACTTAAATTTTTTTGTCACCGATCTCCACAAAATACCCCGTAATGAAAAGTGTAAAAATGTTTTTAGAATTTTTTACAAATTAATTAAAAATGAAAAGCTCAACTGTCTCGAGTCAATAAGTATTCAACCCTCTTAGTCGATACTTTGTAGAAGCGCCTTTGTCAGCGATTGCATCTTCGAGTGTTATCTGGATTTGGGGATTTTCTCCCATTCTTCCTCACAGATTTGTTCAAGCTCTGTGAAGTTCGATGGGGAGCGTCGGTGAACATCAATCTTCAAGTCTTTCCACAGATAATTATCAATTGGATTCAAGTCTGGATTTTGGCTGGGCAACTCAAGGACTTTCACGTTCTTGTTCTGAAGCCATTCCAGTGTTGCTTCGGTTGTATGCTTGGGGTCATTGTCCTGTTGGAAGGTAAATCTTCAACACAGTCTAAGGTCGTTTGCACTCTGAAGCAGGTTCTCCTCAAGGATTTGCCCGTATTTGGCTCCATCCATTGTTCCCTCTATCCTTACAAGTCTCCCAGTCCCTGCTGCTGAAAAGCATCCCCATAGCACGATGCTGCCACCACCATGCTTCATGGTAGAGATGGGGTTAGTTGGGTGATGAACTGTGCTCAGTTTCCGCCAGACATAGCGCTTGCATGGGTGAAACTGCAGAACTTTTGAAAAAAGTAAAAATGAGATTTTCCTTGGGGGGGGGGGGGGGGGGGGGGGGGGGGGGGGGGGGGTTATGAGGGTGGTCCAGGGGTATCCTCCCCCAGAAAAAATTTGAAAAATTGATGTCAAAATATGCATTTTGGGGTTGATTCTGTCCATGTTATAACAAAAGAATGACCCAAATGAAAGTGATAATTTGGGGAAGAATTTTTTTTATTTCACCCGAACATTCATTGCTGGAGTCTGGTGTTGGCTTAACGGTCTGGGTGGCTGGTTTAAGATCTTGGGTTTGAGCCCCTTTCCTGCTGTTGAATTAACACCAGGCGGGTTGACTCAGTCCGTCATCCTTCCGAGGCGAGCAAAATGAGTAACAGGGGACACTGCATCAGCGTTGGCCAGCGGTTGGAGTCGTGAACACGTATAAGTGACGGAAATACTGTACCTCTGAAAAGAGTAAAAATGCCACAAGGGAATGGTAAGTCGCCGAGGAACTTCGCCGAATAGCCCTCTGGAACCCGGCAGGACCAAAGACAGGAATGTTTATGAAGGATCAAAGGAGAAATCGACTCGGGACTCTTCAGACGAGCTTCACCAACCCACGTAAGGCAACGCAAGACGTGCAAAGTATCACAAAGGCAAAGAAGAGCTCTTTACACACGAAGGTGTCAACATCAAGGGAAGAATCATTACCAGCGAAACTCCACCATAAGGGTTGCTCTTTTCAGCACAACACCAGGCACAGAAGATCTCTGGAAGAGTGGAATACGTCTGATAGACACCAACAAATGGCGGTCGTTCCTGCCCAAAATGCCAAGCAGAGGGATCTTTAGTGTGAAAGGAAGAGACGTCTGAGGCGTTCGGAATCCGAGTCGATCCTTTATTCCAACCACAACCGAACAACCCTCTTCGTCTCTCTTCTGGTTGCACCTCAATTCCTGATAATGGCCGCATGCCTTTCTGATGACGAACATACAGAAACTTCCGTATGGGTTGTTTCAAAAATACGTATATCCGTAAAACACGGAAGGAGTTTCAGCTTTGCATTCAGGCCAGAGTTCAATTTACATCTCATCAGACCACAGAATGTTTTACCTCATGCTCTCAGAATTTTTCACACACCGTTTTGCAAACTCCAGGTGTGCTGTCATGTGCCTTTCTCTCAGGAGTGGTTTCCGTCCGACCACTCATCCATAAAGCCTGATTTGTGAAGTTCTGCAGAGATTGTTGTCTTTCCAGCAGGTTATCCCATCTCAACCAAGGAACTCTATAGTTCTGTCAGAGTGGTCTTTGGGTTCTTGGTCACCTCCCTGACAGAGGTCCTTCTTGTCCGGTTGCTCAATTTGGTCAGACGGCCAGTTCGAGGAAGAGTCTGGGTAGTTCCATATTGTTTCCATTTCCTAATGATGGAACTTTCAACTCTCCAGAAATTGTTTTATACCCTTCCCCAGATCTATGCCTCATCACAATTCTATCTCAGAGTTCTACGGACAGTTCCTTGGACTTTGTTGTGGAATTTTTGCTTTGACATGCACTGTCAACTGTGGGACCTCATCTAGAAAGGTGTGTTCCTTTCTAAATCATGTCCAATCAATTGAATTGACCACAGGTGAACTCTTATGAAGTTGTCGAGACATCTCAAGGATGATCAAAAGGAAATTGGATGCACCTGACATCATTTTGGAGTGTCATAGCAAAGGGTGTTGAACATTTATTGACGTAAAACATTTCAGCTTTTCATTTATAATTAATTTGTAAAAATTTCTAAAAACATGTTTACACTTTGTCATTAGGAGGTTATTTTGTGTAGATTGGTGATAAATTTTTTTTTATTTAATCTGTTTTAAAATCGGGCTGTAACAACAACAAGATGTGACAAGAGTTGAGGGGTGTGAAGAGTTTCTGAAGACACTGTAATGTGTGTACATTTCATGAAAATTCAAATGTCATTTCGTTTGGCAACATTCTAGAGGCATGAGAGAAAGGTTAACGTTTTGTTTGTGTGCTGGTATGTATGGTCATGTGCCAATTGTAAACAATCAAGATTATGAAGTGAAGGGTTAGAGACCATGCTGAGAGCGCTCGTCCCCATGACGGTGAAAACAAATGAAAAAACGAACATCAAATGTTTTATTCACACTTTATTCATGTGGTTGACGCACTCTGTACGAACTCAGACAATCATGTTCACTCGGAAGCAAGTTTTGCAAAAAAACAAAAACAAAAAAAACCCCCCAAAACCTATCTATGCATTGCCAGCACGGAGGTCATTACAAAAAGCATCCGATCAATGCAAATTGCCAACTTTTATATCATGGTCGTGTTAATACTTACGATGGATAAATTAACGAGAAAGTTATAATCATCGGAAAATATCGACATGCGACGTGATTTATCTCCAAAGGAAAACAGTGGAAGGACCTGTCAATCATGACAAACCTTCTTTGGGCCTGCAGTGAGCGGCTTGTTAACCCGTTCATTTCACCAAACAAGCTCCAAGTGCACTGTGAATGTTTCAATGGAATGAGAAGTCTTTCAAAAACAAAACGGTGAATCACCCTTTAAAAAAGGTGTTTTCAGCCCCCCCCCCACCCCCACACCGATTGGGAAACAAAATCACAAACATTTGCCAAAAATAAACACATGATGCAAAACAATTCCACAAGACAACCTTTTTTTTTCTTTTTTTTTTTTACAATATAATACATGACGCACGTAATATATTAAAACATAGGAGGCTGGAGGAATTCTTCAGGTGGAGTCAAGTGGTGGTGTCGGCATTACCGCAACCTTGGCTGTGCCAATCGAACAGCAGTGACCTCACATCAACTTGCAGCAAGAGTTCTGCTTTCTCGCCTTCAAATAAATGAAAATAAAACACGTACATACGCAAGCTTGTTACATGAAAAACATTTTTGTGGTATCATACAAGCCCCTTCCATCATACAAAGAACCAAGCCGCCCTCCTGGAAATCACCGACATCATCCAGTTCAAAAAGCGTGCATGTGTTACAAAAAGGAGAAGAAGTTTTCATTGAGAAAACCGCACCCAATTTGCTTACTTCCAATCATCAGCAAGGTCATGGAATCCATCATCGCAGTTGATATGAAATCCTTCCTTTTCTCCAACAACCTCATCTCAGATCACCAATTCAGATTCAGACCTGGTCACCCTACCTTGAACGTGCTGCTTCAATTCACTCAACAATGGATGGAGGCCCTCAATGTCAGGCATGAGATCAGGGCTCTCTCTCTCTCTCTGGATATATCTCATGCTTTTGATACAGTCTGGCAGTCTGACTTGCTCTCCAAACTCTCTGCCTATAGCATCCAAGGCAAACTCCACACATGGCTCACTGACTTCCTCTACTCTCGTAGCCAACATGTGGCACAGAATGGAATCTTTCATCTTCTCTCCCTGTCAAGGCTAGAGTGTCTGTCCCAAGGTAGTGCCCAGTCCTATTCCTGATCTTCATCAATGATCTCACTGACTCGAGAAAATCCTCCATCTATTTCCTGATGACTCCACCCTCTGCCTCAACATCCCTCATCCTTCAGCTAGGCAGACTGCAGCCACTTCACTCTCTCAGCCATGGTGTTGGCTTAACGGTTAAGGTGCTTGGCTTAAGTTCAAGCCCCTGCATTCCTGTTGAATTAACACCAGGTAGGGTTGACGCAGCCTGTCATCCTGCCGAGGTTGGCAAAATGAGTACCAGTACGCTGGTAACAGGGGCACTGCATCAGCAGCACAGTTGCACCCCCAGAACATGATGCAGCCAAGCAACCACAGGCTGCATATGAATAAATAATTAACTTCCCTCATATCACTTCAGACCTTGACAAAATGACAAGATGGTCAAACACTTCGAATATGTCTTTCAATCCTGACAAATCTCACACTCCAGCTCTGAAAGGACCGTCTGACAAACCCTCCTATCTAATTTCTTTGCAATCCTCTTGAGGACGTTCAGTCATTCAAACTTCTGGGTCTCACTATTGGCCATGATCTTTCTTGAGCAAACCACATTTCAAAGTTGGCCTCAAAGCCAGCTGCTGACTGGGTATCCTCAGTCATACAAAGTCCTTCCTTGGCACACCTGAAACTCCTATCCACTGACAAGGCGTTAATCCGCAACTTGGAGTACTGCTCTCCCCTCTGGGCTGATTCCCCTGCCTTACATCTTCCTCAGCTTGATGCCGTGGAAACCAAGGCATCTAAGATTATTGAAATCTGCTGCGATGAAGCCAAATCGATGGGTTTATCACTTTCGCAGCAGACAGGTCGATGGTCTCTCTGTTCTCTTCCACCTCCTTTCTGGTCTTGCACCTTCTGTGCTTTGTCCCCCTCCATCCCCCCCTCCCCCCCATCGGTTAGTTTCTGCAGGGCACACACAGTCGACCATCAACCCCCCTCTGTTGAAACTACCTAAAAACCAGAACCACTCATTTATTCTCTCCCTCCCCCCCCATATGTGGAATCAACTTCCACATCATCTTCCATCTCACTCTTCCCTCTAGGTCTTCAAGACAGCTGTTCACCACCATCTAAAATCGTCCCCAATCCAAACCATGATCTTTTCTACCCTCTTAACCCCTCCCTAACCCAAGCCCTCCTCCTTCCAAATGTCCAATTTTCCCTCCTGAGAGTTTCCTTGTGTATCCATCTTGTCACCCCATGCATCCTTTCTGCTCCCCATTGTTTGTCTTCGGGGGAGGGGGGAAATCATACGGTCGCCATGTTGGTGCTTCCTGTTATACAAAGTCAAACACATCTTCGGAGCTTTCATATTCACGATAATCATGCCCTCCCTTCAAGTTTTCACATCATTGTGAAACATTTTTGAGCCAATAGGCGTCACAGGCCTCACAAGTGAAGATCGGCCTCAGCGATCGAGGCAGCGGTCTATTAACTTATACACCATCAAACTAACAATGTGGCATTCTCTCAAGCAGAGCTTAAACCCATGTCATTGTAAAGTCTTGTCCGAGTAATCATTTACTTTTAACGATACGTGTATGTGCATCAGGAAGAAGATAATAATTGGTTTGGGTCGTTTATAGTCACATATCGTTTTCGCGTATCTCACGGGATGTTGAGTTGGACAGGCAGCTGTCGGGTAGGGGGTTTGAAGGCTTAAAGTATGGAAGGGGTCGACGCCTTAGTACTGGGCAGGGGGATTGAGACTTTCTGTGGAGTTGTGGTGGGGGGGGGGTTGAAGGCTTGAGTGAGAGGATTGATGCCTTAGGGTTGGGAGGGTGAGGTCTTGGGTTGCGAAGTGGAGGTTGAGGACATGGTTGAGGAAGGGCGGGAGGACGTTCACGACTTGGTCACATTTTACATTACGTGTAATTTCAATGGGTCCCTGCGAGTAAAATCATTCTTTTATTAAAAATGAAGTATATATTTGAACAATGCGTGTGGCATCGTGTTTCATGAACTCGCCAGTTATCATTCCGTTTTAAAAACACAAGTACAAGCGACTCATGTACACATGCACATACTATGCCGATTCTTACGGTTTTGTAGAAGGCCTTGGACTGTAGGCTGAGATTGTCAGACTTTGAGACAAGATCATCGAGTTTCTCCCCTCTTTGCATCAAAGACTCCATAGTGTTGTGCTAAGGAGGGGGAAAAATTGGATGTATATGCCATTGCAGATGTGGCACAGCAAGTTGTAAACCAAACAGAAGACCAATTCATCAAATAATGAATACAAATTCTAAAATCAAGAAATTGCTAATTGAATGAGGCTAGACAAGAGTTTGTGAGCGCATGGGCTGGCAGGATGCTTTCGAGGTACGCACACTGGCTTCTAAGCCGTTTAGCCTGGGTTTGAATTCCGACCCAGCTGTAAACTGTCATCCTGGTGTTTCGCAGGCAGGGCAGTTCATCAAAGTGTGTGCCGTTCCTCGGATGGATGTTAAACTGTGCCTCCTGTCTATCGGCATGAGTTGATGCACGTTAAAGATCCCCCGGTGTACTTCGCAAAGAGCAGACGAGTTGTTGCTGGAACCCTGGCCAAATTCCAAATTCCTGCCCTAATCTGCAGGGGAGCACTGCATCAGCGGCAATAATGCTACCAGCAGCCTCAGGCTGCATACAAAATGAACCAATGAATGAGTGCAGTGCAGGCACCGATGTTCTGCACTGTGGAAGTGACAAAAGATGTAAAACAGGAAGTGTGCTTATCCACTCAAGTTCACAACATACCAGGATGATTTTGGTTTCATCAAGTTCTGCTTGAACTTTAGTGAGGGCGTCTGTTTCTCTGGGATTCTGTGGGAAAGGGATTGTATTCAAACGGATGGTTACAAACAAAAAATAAAACAAGACATGCAGATAAAACAATCATTCATCTCAGTGGGTGTGACGTTGACCAAATGTGGGTACTCCAGAGAATGCCCGACATTTTGGTTGAGAAAAATGGTGCTCGAGTAATATTTTCATCTTCGAGTTGATTCACTTCAATGGGTGAGAGCGAAACAAGGGGGTAAACCAGAACGGCACTCGGAGCACATACCTCCACCAGACTGAACAGTTTACGTGTTGTATCCCACCAACAGGCCAGATGTGCATCCATACCTGAACAAAAATCTAATGGACTTGTTCTCGTCACCTACCCAACTCGTCCACAAAGTTTTGTCATCATCCATCCACAATTTTTAAGATATCATGCAATATTTTTGATACATCAAGATGTCGTTCCACAATATCGTTTTTGGCCTGATTTCTCAATGATGATGAATCGGGTTAAAAATTTAAACATTCCCATATCCGGATCCGGATCTGGATCCGGATCCAGATCCAGATAGTCAGCAAAATCCGGGGTGGGTGGAGATTGCACATTACTTGGTGAAAAGAGTATAATCGGTGGATTGCAAGAAGACTGTCGATGGCTGGAATGGTTCTTTTGAATGGATTTGTGTGGTGTGCGTCTAAAGGGGTCGAACGGGGTCGACAGGTCTTAATGTGACATTGGAATAAACCACAAGAGCGTCAATTAACCACCTGCACTGTGGCACATGTACAGGCGAAAACATAAGTCGTCTCCCACCTCCTCATGAAAGGAGGGGGTGGGAGGAGTTTTGGTTTCCCTGACCTGACTGTGGGTACTCTACCAACACATCTGCAAAACTTGGTGGAGATTGGTCCAGCCTTGTTTTTATGATTCCTCCGGTGACGATGTCGCCGGTGGCATTGTGTTTTCGGGTTGTCCGTCTGTACGTACGTCCATGCGAATTTTCTCTGTTTTCTCTGCGACCGCTTTTCCGATCAATACAACATTTTCACCAGAGATGCGACTAATCATGCAGAATTTTAAAAATGATAATTATGACATCATACGTCATGTGAGGTGGCAGCCACGTTGGAAAAATGACAAAACTTTGGACCTCTATCTCCGAAACCGCACCATGGGGAAAAAATGAAACTTGGCAGCTGGCAACTACTCTGCATCGGGAATAAGAGGGATTTGACGATGACGTCATCGGTGAAGTGGTATCCCGGTCTAAATCCAACAAGTCGAATGCTGCATTCGATCAGTATGAAAATTTGTGAGGTTCATCAAGGGATAGATTGGTCGACATAAATTTGTTTAATGACATAAGTCATGTGGTTTGGCAGCCATATTGGTTAAAAAAAAGAAATCTTCTCCAGAACCACTTTAAAGATCCAAGTGAAGCTGCACATAAATGATCGACTAGCCATTGTGAATGTTTGATAACTATGATGTCATAGGTCACACGGTCTGACAGCCATATTGGATTTATCCTAAAACCTTCAAAAATCTTTTCCAGAATGATGGGATAGATCAAGGGGAAACTTAACACACCTATTCATCATGTCTTGGGGATACTAAGGTGACAAAGAATCATTGATAAGTCACGTGCTTCAGCGGCCATATTGGATTGAAGAAAAATATTAAATAATGTTTTCTCTGGAACCGCTTATCCGATCACAGCAAAATTTACCAAGTATCATCCAACACTCTAGCTGCATACATTGTAGACATTATGTCATACGTCATGTGGTGTGGCAACCATATTGGATAGAAAAACAAACCTTATCGTATCAAAATGAAACTTCACACACCTGATCCTCTGCCAAATCATTGGCAGAGTCAAAATTTTCAATGCCACAGTGCACGTGGTTTGGCAGCCATGTTAGTTTGAAAACCGAAAATGAAAAAGCTTTTCTCCAAGACCGCTCAACATATCAATGTGAAACATAGTGTGTTACATGGAGCAAGGGCAGTGAATCGCAACTCCAAAGTTTCACATCGATCGCTACAGTGGTTTCTGAAACATAATTTTTTTATGTTTTCCTTGAAACCAATGTGGCTGCCATACCACATGACTGATGACATCATTTTTAAGTCAAATGTATGCAGCAAGGGCAGTGGATCATAACTGCAAAGTCTAGTATTGAAAGGTTAAACGGTTTCAGAGAAATAGTTGTTTAATTATTTCTTGAAAACCAACGTGGCTGTCACATCATGTGACTGATGAGATCATTGCTAAATAAAATATTTGTACCAACAGTGGTGGATCAACACTGCAAAGTCTCGCATCGAAAGGTTAAGCGGTTTCAGAGAAATATTTTTTTTGAATATGATCGACTCGGCATGGGGAATATTGGTTGAAAATTTCAACATCATAGGTCACATGGTCTCGCAGCCATGTTGGACAAAAAGCCTTGTCCAATCAACGCGAAACTCCAGACGTGATCAGCCACCTATTCTGAATTTGATTTGATAAAGTGGATGTCGTGGCTCAGGTGCCCAATCGAAGTGGGGTTGTATTGAAGCAGGGCGGCATGGTTTTTTTTTTTTCCACCACATACGTTTCAAGAAATTTTCACCATAGATGCGACTACTCATGTCAAATGTTTTTGTGATAACTGTGATGTCATAGGTCATGTGGTGTGGCAGCCATGTTGGAAAAAAGGAAAAACTTTGGACCTCCATCTCCAAAACTGCTCCATGGAAAAAAATTGAAACTTGGCACATGGGAAGTACTCCCAATGGGAAACGGGTGATTTTTTTTTCATGATATCACATGTGGCTTCGTTAGGACGTCATAATTGCGCATGTCAAATGCTTTGTCCGATCGGTATGAAAAATTTTGAGGGTCATCTAGGGCTGAATTGTAATTGGCAAAAAAAATTGATGACGTCATCAGTCACGTGATTTGGCAGCCATGTTGTTTTTAACATAAAACCTTCAAAAATCTTCTTCTCTGTAACGGCTGAATAGATCGAGGAGAAACTTTACAGGTGTCTGTCTTTTCCACCATTGGTATAGCACTGTCCGCACATAGCTTGGGAGGTTGAGATTCCCGACAGTTTGGTTTGCAAGGTCCAGCGAGTACTAGCGGAACAGCTCGGCCGCATTCAAGATCACCAGATAAGGTAAGTAGCACATTTGGCACGGATGCGTTCCCCAGTCAGGAGGCCACGGGATCCTCAGTTAAACGGTTGTTAGGCGGATGGACACTGGGACTCGTGGTCACTCGATTGGCATTTGTAGTTCCATTGAAGTTGCGTCGCAACCTTCCATAGGGTGAAGTTATTTGCTCCAGATGGCCTAAGGTCCAAGTGAGTTCGAGAGAAACCGGGGATTTCCCCCTTGTAGTAGGTTGGAGCCCCGAGACCACAACTATGTGTGTGTGTGTGTGTGTGTGTGTGTGTGTCAATCGGATGAAAATTGGCGCTTTATGTGGCCTTGACCTTTGACCTCAAAAGCAATCAGCTTCCTGCTTGTGACCACCTCCACCAGGTGGTTAAGTTTTGTGAAGATCAGAATGAAAAATGTGACCTGTAGGCGATTGAGAAACAGACCGCCAGACAACCAATATACTTGTGAATCTTCGATTTCGCAAGTAACAAATGGGTAAATACATAACTTCCGTCCACCTTTGGTGGTGGGTGGGGGGAGGAGTCCTGGGTTTGAATCTTGGCCCAGCTATAAACCGGCATCCGGTTTTCCACAGGCAGGGTGATTCATCAATGTGTGCGCTTTCACTTGGATGGACGTCCTGTCTGCTGGCATTAGTTGGTAAATGTTAAAGATCCAATGGTGTCCCTTATGAAGAATAAACAAGATAAATGACAAATTCCTGCTCTAAGTTACAGGGAGACAATCCACCCCCCCCCTCCAGAAATGATGTTACTTTCAACCATGTGCTACATACAAAAAAAAAGGTAGAAATGAGAGTTGTATACTAAACCGTATAAAAAGTACAGTGCCCATCCCTTTGTCTGTCCTGTTTCCTATCTCCTTTTTCACCATTCATGCATAAGTTACCAAAAGCTACTTTAAAAAAAAAATTTTTTTTACTAACAAACATATAGAAAAAATAAAGATATTGTAAGGAAGTATGACTTAAGTGGAATCTAACAATATATAAATCAGTTTCGTAAAGCTTAAAGAAGTGTACCATAATCATTTCCAAAGTTAGGCATGAAGCACAATCTATCTTATTTAGGCTTTAACCTAATACACAGCCCTGTAGTAACTGCCAATGCTCATTGTTACATTTTATTATATCCTGGCAATTAGAAAACGAATCACTGTTCACGTTGTACAATGGATCCAAGTACATTGTGTCCAAACAATTTGATATGAATTATGAAAAAAAAAGTTGAATCAGATATTGTACCTACATTTACAAATGTATGTAGACTTTCGTACAATGTACACTAAGGATATAAACAATTAGATATGCAAATGAATATTTATAATGGTGATTATTATGATCACATTATGTGTCTTAATTTGGAGTTGAGATTGGCGGTGGCCTTAAACTAAAATATCCTTTAAAAAAAAATGTGAGCCAAATTAAAGAACCCAATACTTGTTCTGCCCAAAACACAACAATTTGATCATTGTGGTGCCAACTTATGAATGTTTGACATGGCTTGCACTTCAAAAGCACACCGATTGCTTTTATTCTACATGTTTCATCGAACATGTTTTTTTAAAATAGTGGGCCTTTATAAAAATCGTTTAAAAATAGAAGTGATTGAGAACAACTCTTGAATTTTCTACCACAGTTTGCCTATGTAGCGTCTTTAAGTGACAAAAATTTAAAAGAGCTGTGTAACTGTCAACATGGTGAACACTTGGGGTAAAACCGGGGTAAATTTCAGTGTCGTTGAGTCTGGAGCAAAGTTCAGACACGATAGCACCCAAGATTTTGCTCCAAAGGTTTCAGTTTTCTTGTGTAAATGATCCAGTCACTAGATTATGTAAATCAGGCAACAAAATTCTTCATGATGAATAAACTGACTGTTGGCAGCAATTTGAAAACTCAAATTTTTTTGACTGCATGTTACAAATCACTACTTTTGAGAGTACTATTATCTTAAAAAGTATTTTAAGTAGAACATTTTTATTGTCAGATTCTGAAAGCCTCACTAATAGGCACCATTTGTGTGAATTTTTAGAACTCTGTTTGTAAAACTCTGGAATTTAGAGCCCTCCAAAAATGCTTCAGATACAAATCTGCAACTCGCGACTGCCAGAATTGAAACACCCCGAGGGTGTTTTGTCGGGCCATATCTCGGACACTACTTGGAATTTTGAGCTAATACTTGGCAAACCTTCCTCATATATGTTGAGTACGCTTTGAGAATTTTTTCAGAAAAATCTGAGGGGGTCACCGCAACCCCCGGCTGAAATGACATGGAATGACCCATCAATCCAAACTCACCATGCATGAAAGATAACAAATGCACAAAAATGTTCCCACGATATCTTCTGTAAGAGACAGACTGGGCAAGATGGATACCCACTGAATCGTCGGAGAAAACCAGAAGATGGTGGATTCACAACAACCATCAGAGTTTGTGGTTGTGAGATTGAAGCTGATAACAGGTGGATTGTTCCAGATGGTCCACTCCTCACACGGCTATTCAATGCATATATCAATGTTGAGTCCTGCCACTCTGTGAAATCCATCAAATTATGGGTGCAAGTATGTCAACAAAGGATCTGACATGGCTGTGTTGGCCTGACAATGGAAAGGACTGTGCATGATGAGGTTTGGCAATATGAAAGGGGAAGATACATCAGCAGCAATGAAGCCATCTGGAGGATCCTGAACTTCCCAATTAATGAGCGACATCCCACTGGTTCATCTCAGTGTGCACCTTGAGAATGGCCAGAGAGTGTACGTGAGCACGCCCAAGTCCCACAAGACACA
>CM068953.1:3259241-3278819 GCA_035128595.1 Eptatretus atami
CCCGAACTTCCTCTCTTCGTCTGCTCAGTCTTCTTTCTTTTTTTTCTTTCTCTCTCGAGTCTTCTTTTCCTTCTTTCTTTCTTCTTCTCAGTCTTTTCTTCTTCCTCTCTTCTTCCTTTCTCATTAGGAAACATATACACAACAAGGGAACTGTTGACGTAGCGAGGCCCTTTTTGGCCCCATTCATGCCTGTGCTGCATCTAACACGTCCTGCTTCCTGTGCTTGGTGTTCAGCTTTCAGCTTTCGGCGGCTCTGTACTTCCACATTGGCGAGACAGAGAAGAAATGTTTTATCGAGGAGATCCCAGACGACACCATGGTGATAGGTAATGTCGCTTTACACAACGTTGTGACGCACGAGGTGTCCCGGATCACGATGTGGTCATGTTCGGCCTTGGGTCGAGCTTACAGGACGAGTTTGTTTTTCTTTTAACATTTGTTCACGTCGCGACCTTTGTGTTAGAAACACATGAACACTCGCCTTAGTGTACCGGAAGGAATGGCTGCAAATTGCTAAGCTATGCATCTTAGATCAGAGACTACCGACTAATTTAGTTACAATTCCGGGCCTCAAATTCTAATTACGTGTTCTACATACCCGGTCAAACTTCAACAACGTTGCGTTATCCTACGTCTAAATCTCAAACGTGTTATCACCGGTCCATATCTCAACTGTATGCATACCCGTCCAAACTCAAAACGTTTTACATTACGTGTCGAAACTCCATGTTACATACGGTCAAACCTCCAGTGATGTACGAGTTATCCTGTCCAGAAACTCATAGGTTATCTACCGGTCAAGTACTCAAACGTGTTACATACCCGATCAACATAGTCAAAAACGTGCTACATACCGGTCACAACTCAACGTGTTTACATACGGTCAAACTCAACGACTGTAATACTACCGGTCCAACTCAAACGTGTTACTACGGTCAAACTCAACGTTTACATACCCGGTCAAACTCATACGAGTATCAAACGTTCCGGCAAACTCCAACGTGTTCATACCGGTCAAACTCAAACGTTTACATACCGTCAAACTCAACGTGTTACATACCGGTCAAACTCCACGTGTACCATACCGGTCAAACTCAACACGTGTACTACCGGTTCAAACTCCAACGTGTTACCATACCGGTCAAACTAAACGTGTTACATACCGGTCAACTCCAAACGTGTACATACCGGTCAAATCAAACGTGTAACATACTGCAAACTCAACGTGTTACATACCGTCAACTCAAACGTGTTACTACCCTCCAAACTCCAACGTGTTGACATACCGGTCAAACTCAAACGTGTTACATACCGTCAAACTCCAACGTGTTACATTACCGGTCAAACTCCAGTGTTACATACCGGTCAAACTCAAACGTGTTACATACCGGTCAAACTCAAACGTGGTAACATACCCGTCAAACTCAAACGTGTTACATACCGGTCAATTCAAACGTGTTACATACCGGTCAAACTCCAACGTGTTACATACCGGTCAAACTCAACGTTGTTACATACCGGTCAAACTCAAACGTGTTACATACCCGTCAAACTCAAACGTGTTACATACGGTCATAAACTCCAACGTGCATTAATACCGGTCCAACTCAAACGTGTTACATACCGGTCAAACTCCAACGTTACATACCGCAAACTCCAACGTTACATACCGTCAAACTCCAACGTGTACATTACCGTCAACCACAACGTGTTAAACATACCGCAACTCAAGTGTTACATACCGGCAACTCAAACGTGTTACTACCGGCCAAACTCCAACGTGTTCATCACGATCATACCGCACACTCAAACGTGTTACATACCGCGCCAACTCAAACGTGTTAACAACCGGCCAAACTCAAACGTGTTACATACCGGCAAACTCAACGTGCTTACATACCGTCAAACTCAACGTGTTACATACCGGTCAAACTCCAACGTGTTACTTACCGTCAAACTCCAACGTGTAACATACTCGTCAAACTCAACGTGTAACATACCGGTCAACTCAACGTGTGTACATACCGGTGCATAACACTCCAACGTGTTTACATACCGGTCAAACTCAAACGTAACATACCGTCAAACTCCAACGTGTTATCACGGTTCAACTCCAACTTACATACCGGCCAGACTCCAACGTGTTACATACCGCCAAACTCAAACGTGTTACGTACCGGTCGAGCTCAAGGTGTTGCGCGTACCGGTCGCAGCCGCATCGAAGGTGTTACGTACTGATCCCAATCCCACCCCCTCCTCTCTCCCTTGTGTCATGTCACCCAGATTATGATTGTATCAAGTAGCATGGAAACCTGTACTTAACCTGTGTTGTCGGTAACGTCTGCAATGATCGGTAACGTGTCTGATATGTATCGGTATGTCATCCCGATGAGGGCAAATGAGCCCAAAATCCGAATCGGTGGTTCCGTTTGACCTTTAACTGATGATTACCATATAGTATTTGTCTCTTTGTCATAGTCAAATTTAGTTGATTAGCATTTGCTGTTATCCTAATGATGTCTTGATTCACTTGTTTGCTGTTCCATTCCTCCAGGTAACTACAAGATTCAGCTGTGGGATAAACACAAGCAGGAATTCCTGCCCTCTACCCCTGGCCTTGGCATGCATGTTGAAGTGAAGGAGCCAGAAGGAAAGGTAAAATACATATTTTTAAAATTATTCTGGTGTGTATTTATACACACACACACACGCACACACACACACCTTCTAACGAGTGGATTCCGCTGTTTGAGCCACACCTATTGCTGACAGGTGTATAATCTCAAGCACACAGCCATGCAATCTCCATAGACAAACATTGGCAGGAGAATGGGCCATACTGAAGAGCTCAGTGACTTTCTACCTGGCACCGTCATAGGATGCCACCTTTCCAACAAGTCAGTTCATCTAATTTCTGCCCTGCTGGAGCTGCTCCGATCACCTGGAAGTGCTGTTATTGTGAAGTGGAAACGTCTCGGAGCGACAACAGCCCAGCCATGAAGTCGTAGGCCACACAAGCTCACAGAACGGGACCGCCGAGTGCTGAAGCGTGTCGCACGGAAAAATCTTCTGTTGTCGGTTGCACCACTCACTACCAAGTTCCAAACTGCCTCTGGGTTTGGCGGATGCCAGGAGAACGCTACCTGCCCGAATGCAGAGTGCCACCTGTAAAGTTTCGTGAAGGAGGAATAATGGTCTGGGGCTGTTTTTCATGGTTCGGCTAGGCCCCTTCGTTCCAGTGATGGGAAATCTTAACGCCACAGCAGACAATGACATTCTAGACGATTCTGTGCTTCCAACTTTGTGCAACAGTTGGGGAAGGCCCTTTCCTGTTTCAACATGACAATGCCCCATGCACAATGCAAGGTCAACACTGAAATGTTTGTCAAGATCGGTGTGGAAGAACTTGACTGGCCTGACAGAGTCCTGACCTCAACCCCATCGAACACCTTTGGGATGAATTGGAATGCCGACTGCGAGCCAGACCTAA
The DNA here is from genome assembly GCA_035128595.1 of Eptatretus atami. Taxonomy (NCBI): domain Eukaryota; kingdom Metazoa; phylum Chordata; class Myxini; order Myxiniformes; family Myxinidae; genus Eptatretus; species Eptatretus atami. Next base: position 3,262,732 of record CM068953.1, read on the forward strand.
TTGCCCAACATCAGTGCCCAACCTCACTAATGCTCTTGTGTCTGAATGAAAGCAAATCCCCGCAGCAATGTTCCAACATCTCGTGGAAAGCCTTCCAGAAGAGTGGAGCCTGTTCTAGCAGCAAAGGGGGACCAACTCCATATTAATGGCCATGATTTTGGAATGACATGTTAGACGAGCAGGTGTGCACATACTTTTGGCCATGTCGTGTGTGTGTGTGTGTGTGTGTGTTGTGGTGGTATATCAATATAAATATATTTTGGTGTTGGCTTAATGGTTCATGTGGTGGGCTTGGGATCTTGGCATCCTGAGTTCAAATCCCATTTGGCTGTTGAATTAATACCAGGTTGGGTTGACTGCCTGTCATCCTTCCGAGGTCGGCAAAATGTGGGCGAGTGAAGTAAAAAGTGTGACAAAAACCAAACCATTTAACAACAACAACAGAACGGCATCGGCGTGCATACCTCCGCCAGGCTGAACACTACCTTTTGTATCCCACTGGCAGGCCGGATTTGCATCCGGATCTCCAAAATCGAATCGGCATGTTCTTGTCACCTACCAAAATCGTCCACATCGTTTTGTCACAATTCTCCACGATGTTTTGAAATACCATGTTATATGTATATCATTTTTGGTCCGTCTCTCAATGATGAAGAATTGCGTAAATCCATGATAACCTCACCTTTGGTGGTGGAGGTAATAACACCTTCTCAAGCAAAGCAATGTCTTTGTCAAACTTTACATTTTGCCTAAACTCACCACAAATGTACCTTTTTCCGTACCATAATCGGATCCTTTTTGTCACGTCTCTCCATGTGGTACGATTCCAAACGTGAAACTTTCTTTTCCCCTCCTATCTCCTGTGATGAGCTCGAAGCACTCGGCCTGTTACTCTCACGTCACGGCAGGTAGGTGGCCTCTGCTTTTTATTTATTTAAACCAATCTCGCTCGCTCTCAGCTATCTGACCTTCCACAACAACTCCAGGATGTACATGTTCATACAATAACTCCCCCCCCCCCCCCGAACCCTCCTTTCGAGTGAAGTTCCCAATATCCAGGATTACTGTACTCTTCAACTCTCTTGTTCCTCATTTATTTTGTTTATGGAACTGCCTTCCATGGATTACTCAATCCCAATCTTTTCTTTAGGATTTCAAGCATGTAGGTCAGAGTTCACACCAATCTCATGTCACTCCCCATCCTTACCCACAATGACGTTTTGTCGTGTCATCGTCCATCCTTACCTCATTAAGCCCCCAACCTCACCCAAAGCCAAACCTTAGTGTGCAGGTTGCTGTGGTTTTTTTTCTTCTTTTTCTCTCTCCGTATCTCGCCTCTCCGCTCTCTCTCGCTCTCTCCGCTCTCTCCGCTCTCTCTCGCTCTCTCTCGCTCTCTCCTCCTCATTCCATTAGTTGTGTCTACCTTCTGCACAGTCACCTCTTGTCGACCCCCCCCCTTTTACCATCAGTCACTCGCTCTTTTATGAGCCTTGATCTTGTATTGATAATGAATGAAAAACATCTCTACAAAATAACCACTTGCAAAAATATAAAGCTCAACCCGAGTACAAATTGAGCATGCACGAGTGTTCCAGGGCCACAAGAGGAATTACGGTATACTTTGATTTATGCACCTATTGCTAAAAGGAGGTTGTGTGTGCCAGTGTCAGTCACAGCCAATGAAATTTTGTGGACAGGTTGGGTGTGTGATGACAACGAACTGATTATATTTTGGTGAAGATCCGGATCCAGATCCGACTTTTAGAATTTTTTCAGTGATTCTTCACCATTGAGAGATAGGGCCAAAAATGATATAGTACTGTATAGCTAGCATGATATTTCAAACATGTATTGGGCCCGTTATATTCTCGTGGATCAAGCATTACGTGGCGGAGGTATGTGTGGAACCGAGTGCCCTTCTAGTTATTAGTATTATTATTATTATTATTATTCATATAATCATAATATCACAAACATAAGTTCAGAAGTGTACGGATTCGCATCTCACCATACCTAATTTTTCAATCAATGGAATTACAAACTATTAGAATATTTCGTCTCATTTACCAAATACCACTATCATCTCCGCTCTATTGCTGTCTCCACTCCGCCTGAACTTATTTCTAGCCGGCCCAACATCCAGTGTTTTAGATTCAATGATTCACGAAAAATATGTTAGTTATTTATTTAGTTATTATTATATTAAATTAGGGTATGGTGAGATGCGAATCCGTACACTTCTCAACTTCCTAGGTGAAAATGGACTGCATTTTCGAACTCAGTGGGTCGATTTACTCTAAGAAATGTTTAGATGGACAACAAATTAATTATAGATTAGAAAATATCGAAATGAGTAGGATTAGTTGCTCAACTCCAGTAATGATAAATCTTGTTTTGGGTCATATTTTCGAAATGGTAGTGAATTCAATGTCGGTGCAGTCATTTCTTAGAGTAAATCGACCCCATAGAGTTCGAAAATGCACTCCATTTCCACCTCGGACATCCAGAAGTACCGTAATCGTACTGACCATACCCTAATTTATTCAAGTCATGAGACTAAAAGTCGTCATATGGAGCGACCTCTAAATCACCTCCGATCAAGCTAAAAAATTTATGCGCATTATTGGATCATATTGGAATAATTTTATGCTTGTGGAGCAACATTCTATTATTTTCGACTTTTTTGACCACCCTATTGTACATGTATATATATATATATATGTATCTAAACAGATGTTTGGGACAACAGAACTTTAATATGGATACAAACAAACACGACATAATAGTGACCGAAGCTTTTCGTGCTGCACTCTTCAGGGTAAAAATCGCAGCGAGTGAAGGCGCGTGCTTTATACGCAAGTCTCAATAAGGTAGACACTGATTGGTTCAACCGTAATAACGTCACGGTTAATCCGAATGCCTATTGGTCGGCTCATCATCTTCACCTCGAGCTCACATTGGCTGGAGCAGAGTTCGGCGATGATTGACGTTTGCAACCGCATCCTGGAGAGAGGGGGATGGGTTTCCCTAAGGTCCATTCACCATTTGTTACCGTACTTCCCTTGATCTTTCCATGCTGAAAGAGACACACAGATCGTACAAATTCCTTTTGTTGACATAATATTGGATCGGTGATGAGGATGAAGGTTGCTTCCAACATACGTAAATGAAACGAGCTCCAACCTCTGCTCAATATCCTGAACATATCTGCATTGTACTGGTCTGCACAGATAGGGTTGGCAACCAGGTGTTGTGCAATGGCAGATGAAGCAGATACAATGGCCGGTGGTTGCTGGATATTTCTACATGCTCACACTGGTTGTGTTCTAACCTTCACAATCTTTCTTCGAATCGCCAAGGGACGTGTTGTTTGATCCGATCGGCCAATCTTAGTGTTGTGCGGCCCACATACCGAGCTTCACATCGGCATTAAACTCATAAATAACATTGCTGGTTTGTGAGGTGGGTAGCACTCCTTTTTGACTGACGTCAGCAAATGGCGAGAGGTAAAGATTACTCGGGGTTGCACAGCCAGAAACGTGTTGGACACTATATTGTTATAGATTCGGCGGCACTTAACAGCACCGCCGTGTCAGGGGTTATAACGCCGGCTAGTTCGGCACAGGTCTCGGGTCACGTGCCTCAGATCACGATACCAAAGTACACCTGGGCCTTACCAGTTGGGGATATAGACCCGGCTACAGACGGTTTGATCAGAGACCGAGAGAAGTCTGCCAGTCCGTGCCCGTTTTGGTTTAAATACAAATCGAGCGATTGATTGTTCTTCAGCGCGGCATGAATAAATTCAAGGCGGCAACTTTCGCATGAATCAGCCATATTTATTGGACACATCAGGGAACACGACACAAGCAAAGCATTCACGAACGTTATCATTCATCTGCAACCCCTCTTACCTCGGGAGCTACGGATACGGGTTTTGAAGGGAGCCCTCGCAAATATACCTTAGGCTTGGACAACATGCAGACAAGACACGGAGTACTTGTGGTGCCTCATGGACGAGAGGAAAAGTGTCGAAGGCACGAATGCGGCTCGTGACAAGCCGATGGTGTCGGATTCGAGCACCCAGCTCGAGCATGCAGCGTGGCAAAATGGCGCTCGTACTCCTATCGGCATCGCTCGCGGTTAAGAGGGTGGCAGGAAGAAGAAGGCGCCTCTCTGTACACCACCACTGTATGAACATTGGACAGCCTGCTACACCCCCCGACACACATGTAACGTCCGATTACCAAACAACCTGGCTAAACATGCATTTAAGGGGGATCTGGGCTAATCCTATAATTAATAACTCACTAAGGGCCCATTTCCGCAACAATTTGTTTTGATTTGTATTCAAACCTTCGTGATGATTGCCCTTTCCAGGGCATCCTGATATAGACTGGACATTTGTCCGGACCAATCTTCCGATCTTTTGTGGTGTTTAGAAACTTGTGTATGTATCTCTTAACTATATACTCAGGATAACCATGCTCACCGTTATATTCATTATTTTGTCAATTTCAGCAGGAAGATTACAAGGTGAACAAATCCTCTGTGCTCTGTGAACCAGGATATTGATCAAGGCAATTTTGTTTCTCGGGAAGCTGTAGGAGTCCCACCGAGTACACTGCCCTGTGAAAGTCGGCTTCCGGTAGACGGATGTTGTGAAACCAAGGTTGGATCTTTCAACCAACACGTCCAAAAACGAAATGCAGAAGCTATCACGAATTGCAGAAATTGACTGGTCGGCAAGGGTCGATTCCCCCATCGTATACTATCGGTATGTTGATGACATTTTTGCTTTGTTTGAGTCTCGGATGGCATGTGACAATTTCCAGGCATGGCTCAACACCCTCCATCCAGCGTTGAAGTTTACCACGGAGCTGGGATCGTCAAACGCGTTACCGTTTTGGCGTGTTGGTTGATAGATCCAACCTTGGTTTCACAACATCCGTCTACCGGAAGCCGACTTGCACCGGGCAGTATACTCGCTGGGACTCCTTCAGCTCCACGAGGTACAAAATTGCCTTGATCATTATCCTGGTTAACAGAGCACAGAGGATTTGTTCACCTTGTAATCTTCCTGCTGAAATTGACAAAATCATGAATATACTCGGTGAGAATGATTATCCTAAGCATATCGTTAAGAGATACAAACACAAGTTTCTAAACACGACAAAAGATCGGAAGATTGGTCCGGACAAATGACCAGTCTATATCAGGATGCCCTGGAAAGGGCAATCATCACGAAGGTTTAATTACAAATGAAACGTATTGTGTCCAACACGTTTCTGGCTGTGCAACCCTGAGTAATCTTTACCTCTTGACGTTTGCTGACGTCAGTCAACAAGGATGTGCTTCCCACCTCACAAACCAGCAATGTTATTGATGAGTTTACGTGCCGATGTGAAGCTCGGTATGTGGGCCGCACAACACTAAGATTGGCTGATCGGATCAAACAACACATCCCCTGGCGATTCGAAGAAAGATTGTGAGGGTTAGAACACAACCAGTGCGAGCATGTAGAAATATCCAGCAACCACCGGCACTGTACCTGCTTCATCTGCCATTGCACAGCACCTGGTTGCCAACCCTATCTGTGCAGACCAGTACAAGCAGATATGTTCAGGATATTGAGCCGAGGTTGGAGCTCGTTTCATTACGTATGTTGGAAGCAACCTTCATCCTCACCACCGATCCAATATTATGTCGTCAAAAGGAATTTGTACGATCTCTGTGTCTTTCAGCATGGAAAGATCAAGGGAAGTACAGCAAAAAATGGTGAACGGACCTTAGGGGAAATCCATCCCCCCTCTCTCCAGGATGCGGTTGCAAACGTCAATCATCGACGAACTCTGCTCCAGTCAATCGCAGCTTGAGGTGAAGATGATGAGCCGACCAATGGGAGTTCGGATTAACCGTGACGTCATTACGATTGAACCAATCAGTGTCTACCTTATTGAGACTTGTGTATAAAGCACGCACCTTCACTTCCTCCTTCACTTGCTGCGATTTTTATCCTGAAGAGTGCAGCACGAAAAGCTTCGGTCACTATTATGTCGTGTTTGTTTGTATCCATATATGTGTATGTATATATTATATATAATCTAAATATTATTGGCGTTTCGGACCCCGGCTCGGTCACGAGTGGTGTCTCGGACCCGCTTCCCGACATTTGACCCTGAAGTAGACGAGCTGCAGATAACTCCACATGGCTAGTTTATCTGTGGCTCATCTACTTTAGGGTCAAATGTCGGGAAGCAGGTCTGAGCCGCCACTCGTGACCTGGCCGATAAACCCATAACATTCTAACATTAGGAGAGGAGGAGGAGATTGGGACCATACTCTGTGCAGAGCATTCGTGCTGCTTAAGCAGTCTCCTTGGCTATTGGGCACAATCCTGGACGGGTCGCCACTCCGACACAGTCTACCAGCATGCTGGCACTCATTTTGCCGATCTCGGAAGGATGACAGGCCGAGTTAACCACACCTGGTATTAATTCAACAGCTGAGCAGGATTTGAACTCAGGACCCTGGGATCCAAAGCCCACCACCCTAACCATTAAGCCAACACCAAGCATATTCTAACATTACCGTGTGTGTGTGTGTGTGTGTGTGTGTGTGTGTGTGTGTATATGTAATATATATATATACACATATATACATATATACATGTATATTTGGTATTTGAAAGTAATGGTGTGTACTCATGTTTTAAAGCACAAATTATGCAAACAAGAAAAATCTCTTCGTCGTGATGAAATCGTGAATGCGTATCAGTACCCCTGCTCTGAACGAGTCGAGGGGAAATTGTTGATGGCTCTTTGTGCATTCAAGTGAACGTTTAATATTGGGGAAAGCAAGAACAACATTGTGTGTGTAATCGCCGGTCCATCCAGGGAATAGAGTACAGCTCCACAGCTTTGTCAGTTCCCCCTTCGGCTCACTCGCACTCGCTCCCAATAGAGCCCATCTGCACAGCGGCTTGGCTCTTTTCTGGATGACTTCTCTGGCACTTGGGATTCCCTGGATGCAACACAACCTCAAATTCTAGGCAACCCAAACTTACAAAGGCCTTCACTGAGGCATGTTCAGTGTCCCAGCATACCTTGTTTCTCACGGCGCGGCCTTTGCATTGGAGCGCTGCTGTTGCCTGGCCACGCACATTGGTTGAGCTCCTGGCTCATGGACACCATCATCAGATCGCCCTGCTCATATGCAGTTCTTCCTGCTCCATCGGGCCCTGGATGTTCTGGTGCCTTCTCCCATTGAAGAAATTTGAGTCCCCTGATCTGCACCACTTTGCTCAGATGGCCATTGGATTTCCAATGAAATGTGATTGTAATGTAATGTTGGTTTTTGTGATGTGTGTTGCTTGTGTGTATGGATATGCTGTAAAGAGGTGTGGGGAAGGAGAGATTAAGAGGATGGGTAGAGAGATTTGAAGAGAGAGGATATATAAAACAGTTACAGAGGGAATTCAAACTTGCTCCACAAACACAATACATTTCCCTGTCCACTGATACGAAGGGAGCTGTAATCCATCTCGGCAAAATACTACGGATATATCTCGATTCTAGAGTTGGTTTATATGTTGGATGTAGCTCCCTGGGGTCTTTCAAAACCGTAGCACTACCCCCCTCCTCCGTACCAGCCCCATCCTGAGTAGTTGTTCCCTTTAACACAATTACCTGTCCTGTTGGATCCTTGAGTGTGACATTTGTTTGTACAGGAAAAGTTTCATACATGTCTCCACTAATAGGAATAACGAAAAAGAATGCATTGTGTAACTCTTCCGACACGTTCACTCGACACACGCATCTACAAAATTATATATTCAATTCTACTTCTACACATGTAACCAGGTGGGTTCATATACAATCTACACTTCCACACTGGTCCCATCACGCTGGTCTTCAAACGGTATCCTTCAGCGGTTGCCTGACAAGGCCACAAAAACGGCCCTTGGTCCGTAATGCCGACAGTCCTTGGGAAGGTCATGACAAGGGTGGCAGGCAAACGGGCAGGGCATGGCAAAGGCAAACAAGACATGGACAACTTGAGCCGGCAGGTGTTTCTTTCCAGCCTCTCGTTGTATACGTCCTTGTCGTGGGGTGGGTGGGGGGGGGGGGGATAGGGACGCGCGCGGTGGCAGATCAGGCGGTCGGCTTTGACCCTACTTAACCCTCTAGCCCCACTAACCCCTACCCCCTTCAGTCCCTCTAAACCCTGCTAGCTAATCTGTCCCTCCTGGGCCCACTAATCCCTCTAACTATCCTATCTTGTGGGTGGGATATCAAAACTCAAACGGTGACAAACATTATGAGGTGGCGTGGCACCACAAGGCTTGCCGGTAGAGTAGCCCGATGGGGGCATGCTTACCCCTATACTAAACATTTGGAACACAATGAGTCCACACAAAACCCAATTGCATGACTCCATTACTCCACCACAGACATACAAAAATGGTACCAAGAGGGAGCATCCCTATTCTATTCTAACGTCACCAAAAACTCCTTTCTTCGATTTTTTATCATTATCACACACCCCCCCCCCCGCCCCCTTACAGTGGTTCTTTGCAACCAATTTACCTGTCGTACCGCGCATTGGTGCTCTATCACGTTTGGGCCCGGCCCTCAATTTTTCCTTTCAACTGCACATCTGCACAACATCTGGCTGGGCAGTGTGGCTCAACCTCACCGGTTCTCCCTGCTGACTCAAAATATGGCATCCTGCGCCGCTGAGGTCATTCTTATCACCTGACCTGCCCTCCTGAATTGCCGAGTAATGGGGGGCTTCCTGGCCTCCCCTACTTGTGCTCTCCCTGGCATTTGGCACTTGAGGCCGTTTCTGGGTCCTCGGCCCACCCCATACTTCCCCTGCCCTTCTCTGGGCTCACTGTGGCTTCCACCCAGGGGGTCCAAACAACACTCGGTGCTGAGATGCCATTCTCAACCTAAATGCTACTCCCGATGTGCCACACTCCAAGCCTGTCAAAAACACAATTTGCATCTTTTGCAAATAAAAACCTTTCTTCACCCAGCACCAGCCGCAGAATGACATACTGTACCAAAACGTCTGGATCCCCTCTATTCAAATGCCAATGCAGGCAAGGGTTCGTTTCCACAGGACAATGTACATTTCTCCACACAAGCACCCTCCTTGTACCATTCAATCGTTGATCCTAAAAACATTGGCCACGCACTTCATTCACACCTCATTACTCACACAACCCACATTCCTCCATTCATCCTTCAATTGTCTGGAGAACAAGAGAGGCGCTAATCCTAGAGTCTTCCAATTGTAAAATAATTAAACCCCAACTCCTCAATTTAACACGTCACTCATCGCTTTAATCTCTAAAATTGTCTTTGTTCCTGTTATCTGCCTTCTAGTTTCTAATGTCCTCTACATTACATTCCTTCTGGGTCACGTGGTTCCCCCACGGACTCAGGCTCCAGCGTTCGTGCCGACACACACATGCCGGGGAAACCTGACGCCATGCTCCAAACCTCTATGTCGCACACCCCACGAGCCATTCTTGCCACGACCTACAGTGGTGCTTATTTTATTCACAGGGCTCGTGAGCAGCGCAAGGAACGTTTGTTACGCTCTGCAAGCTCCCACCCACAGCCGCGATCGTCACGACCACTCTGGATGTGCCTCAAACACGACCCAGCATGGCACACCCTATGTTCCGTGCATCACGTTTTGTTTCTCACCACGGCCCACCTCCTACACGCCTGGTGGTGTGCTGCGCATATTCCCCGGGTCCCACATGACCCCTATCTGCAATATGTGGTGCACCCGCTAATTCGCCAATTAGCACGGGGACACAAGGGGAATTTTCCTCAATTCCCGGCTCCTTTTTTTGTCCAAGGCTCTTTGGGAATCTGTTTGTCCCCACAATTTGCCTTACTATTCCGTCCCCCTCAATAGGGCTTACCGGAATGATAAAATTCTCCCAAACAGCAACGTTTTCTCTTAATATGAAACATACATAAATATCTTGTATAAAACCCCACGGGAGCATTTCCACTACTGAATATATATACCTGACAAAGGCCCACCTGCAAGCATGCTCACACCTGCAGCGACCTTTGCTTCCCTCTGGTCGACTCACCCCGAACCGGACTCGAACCAATAACACCATGCGGAAGCCATTTTAAATTTAAAACTAAATCATCAGTCTCTCATAGTTCTTCCTTCCCTCCTATTCAAGGCCGATTCTAACACGCCCATGTGTCATCTTCACTCTCACTTTCACACTCATATGTGCGTGCACTTGTGCCGACATGAACGGAGCATGCATATTTGATCTACTGCACTGGTAGCTTGGCTTGCACCGAGGTACACACGTTGCCAACTGGTGGTTCGACTTCCACCGTGCACGTCTGTGCTGCGGACACCAGCGGCTCTCACTCGCCCTCCCCCTTCTCCATGCCTGATCCGAGCAGCTTCAACCACACGGCAAGCCAAAGCACAGCTCATGAGACAGCCGCACCATCTCCACTACTCCGACTAGTGCCGCCGGCCTGGTTACAAATTCGGACAGCGCGTTGCAGGACTCAAACACCGCACATGCGCAACCATCCAGCAGGCTTGCATACACCCTGCGGAGAATCCCTGCAGACACCCCACACTCCCCATTTGCACTATTCGTGTGTGTGGGTGTGATGTCTATGTACCTCTTCGTGGCAATTGCCATATCCACCATGTGATTGGAAAACATCGCCGGCTCCCGTTGCATGAATGTGCATACCTGTGCGGTTTGTCCAGTTTCCCGGCTCGAACCGTGTTAAAGTGGTCGCGGCGGCCGACCGATTGCCGTTCAGGGTTGGATTACGGGCCTCTCCATGACACCGTACCGAGTGGACTAACAGAGAAAGTCGATACGTGACACTGATTGGTGCCATACGCCCATTTTCGAATCGCGACTGAGCAGCATGGCCTCGTTCTGTGTGAGAATCGCCCAAATCCGATCTGTCCTTTAACGGACGTGTTCAATTCTAATAGCGATCAGAACAACCCAAATTTACTCGACGAGAAACCAAATGATTTTTTAGTGTGTTTGACTAAAGACACGGCGGTAATACATTCAGAAGCAATACAATCATTTTTATAATAGGGGCAATAACCCTGGGTGCTCACCTGGTAAAATAATGAAACTGAGGAGTAAATGTAGCATTGGGATTCTCGTATGTACTGTTTGTGAATGTTTGTTTTTGCAGCTGTAGAGTTAGAAACAGCAAAGGGCTTACCTTGTGTAGCTTTTCATGGTTGCTTTATGCAACTTTCTTCGGCTGGAAGAGCATGGGAGGAGTCGATTTATTTATAATCCGAGTTATCTGGTTTGAATACGGGGTTGGAAAATGAACGTTTGGGAATGAGATTTGAAGGTTGAGGAATGAGGAAGAGTACAATGGGGAATGGTGTACCGACAATCATTGACCGCATAATAGCAGCTCATACAGATTCCGCATTTTCTCCTCAAACTAACCTATCTAACAACTCCATCTTTTCACCAAATGTCATAACCTTTCTCTGCTTTTTGGTACGACTAACTTTATCCATCACTTTTACATTTGGGCTCAATTAAAAACGGTGTGGGAGAAACACCACAAGGCTCGTAATGGGAAGTGCTCGTTCACGCATGGGACGCAAACGATGACTCGTCTCAGGTCAAAAACCGAGATCGGTCGAAATGAAATCCTGCGATAACAGAATCGGAACACAATAAGTTGCCCACGACTGGTAGAAACCTGCGATCGTAGAACCTGCAATATTGGAGGGTTTCCTGCACAGTGTTCCTGTCCCCACGTTTTCCAGTGCAGTGAAATATTTTGAATTGTGAGCAGTAGGTATGTTTTTGCTTCATGCACGTAACTTTATGGGTTGTTATTATTATTATTTTTTACCTAATACAGAGCTGTCAGTTGCCTATACACCGCCCAAATAAAGGTATGTTTCAGAGGAATGTGTTGCATGCTTCGAACAAGATGGCCGGTTGGGCGGTTACTCTGCCAGTATATTATAATGAAGTATTCTGAGAATACATTTTTGAGAGTGAAATTGTGAAGCTATGGGCAAATCATCCCAGTTCATTAGATTTTAAAATTTTATTTGACGCATTGTTCAGTAATTTGTCATACGGGATTATATTTAGGATGTTCGGAGGATTTTTGGCTCACAGACACTGTTGCTTTATAAATGGAAGGATTTGTAAAGCGTTCCGTTGTACAAAAGGCAATTTAAATTTAAATTTGTTAAAGTGTATAACTCCACTCTTGCCTAGTTGTGTATGTTTGCATGTTATTTGCTTCAACAGCACAACATGTCCTCTCATTGGCACCTTTTTGTATCCCATTGTTGTGTGCAGCCTCTCTTGTCGAAGCAGTACAGCTCTGAAGGTCGTTTTACATTCACTTCACATACCCCAGGGGAACATCAGATCTGTCTGCACTCTAATTCCACCAAGATGGCTTTGTTTGCTGGAGGAAAGCTGGTGGGTGAGGCCAAACCTTTTGGCTTTGTTTTTAATTTGTCTTTTGTTGTGTTTTTTTTTACCTGTGTTGTTCAAGCTGTTATTGTCAGCACAAGGACCTTATCATTATATAATAGACGAGCGAGGTACCCGTGCTGTACACGGGAGGGGGCTGAACAGCTGGTTTGTGAAGGACATGGGTAAAAAACATCTTAGTCTACGCGGATCAGGCGAAAGGCCCTGTCACACCTTGACGATTTAGCCAGCGTATGCCGACGTATGAAAAATTTGGCTAAAACGCTGGCACACGTCGAATACGTTATGGGTAAGTTTGTATACGTTAAGAGCATGCTGGCATACGTCGTAGTACGCTGGCTTTCTTATGTACGCTGGCTTTCTTCGTAGTACGCTGGCATACGTCGTAGTACGCCGAGCTGTTAGACAAATTTTCCATGCTTGAAATTTTCGACGTATGCCAGCGTATGACTCACACGTTCCGCATAATGCTGGCCATAAGTTTTAGGCACGTTACGCGATCGTTGACACACGTCGACACACGTTACTTGTAAGTTACTCATAAGTCGAAACACGTCAAGGTAATGGTTAGCGTCAGTGTTCCAGACTCCCTGTTTTTTTTTGTTTTTTTTTTTTCCTTTCTTTTCTTCGGTATGACTGTGATGTTGACACTTCGATTTCTAGTGCGGTTATAATATAATTAATAGGCTGCCGCTCAACGATTTAAATCATAACCGCACTAAAAATCGAAGTGTCAACATCACCGTCATACCGAAGAAAAAACAAACAAACAAAAAAAACCAGGGAGTCTGGAACACTGACGCTAACCATTACCTCGACGTGTTTCGACTTATGAGTAACGTGTGTCGACGCGTGTCAACGTTCGCGTAAGTGCCTACAACTTATGCCAGCGTATGCGGAACGTGTGTCATACGCCGAGTACATGAGAATTTTCAACATGCTGAAAATTTCTCGACGTACTCGGCGTATGACGAAGTATGCCAGCGTACTACGACGTCTGCCAGCGTACTATACGACGTATGCCAGCATGCTCTTAACTTATACAAAACTTACCCATAACGTATTCGACGTGTGCCAGCTTGGTTCGGCAAATTTTTCATACGTCGGCATACGCTGGCTAAAACGTCAAGGTGTGACAGCGGCTTCACACTCCGATGTCTAGTGCGGTTATGATTTGAATCGTCGAGCCGCAGCCTATGAATAGCCTACGCCACGTGACGTCGGCGATACGCTGCCGCGCGCTATGCATAAGTTGACTATCGTTGGGCATAGGTTGTGAACGCCGACAACACGCTCAGCATTCGTGGTATAAGTTATCTATATGTGATTGAAACATTCTGTGTACGTTACTAATACGTTATGCATACGTCCAACACGTTATTATACGCCAAAAACTTTTAAAAAACATCAATAGTTCAGCGTACGCCAGCGCTTTACATACATTTTGATACCTTGCCATACGCTGGCTAAAACGTCAAGGTGTGACAGCCCCTTAAGGTAAACAAATATAGGCACTTTATACAAACACTCATGAGGTAAACAAATATAGATACTTTATACAAACCCTCGTAAGGTAAAGAAATATAGACACTTTATACAAAAACTTGTGAGGTCAACAAAATATGATACTTTTACAAACACTCGTGAGGTAAACAAATATAGACACTTATACAAACACTCGTGAGGTAAACAAATATACACACTTTATACAAACACTCGAAAGGTAAACAAATATAGACTCTTTATACAAACACTCGTGAGGTAAACAAATATAGATACTTTATCCAAACACTCGTGAGGTAAACAAATATACACACTTTATACAAACACTCATGAGGTAAACAAATACAGTGGGGAGAACAAGTATTTGATACACTGCCGATTTGCAGGTTTTCCCACTTACAAAGCACGTAGAGGTCTGTAATTTTTTATCATAGGTACACTTCAACTGTGAAAGACTGAATGTAAAACAAAAATCCTGAAAATCACATCGTATGATTTTTAAATAATTTGCATTTTATTGCATGAAATAAGTATTTGATCACCTACCAACCAGTAAGAATTCCGGCCTCACAGACCTGTTAGTTTTGTCTTAAGAGCCTCCCATTCTCCACTCAATACCTGTATTAACTGCACCTGTTTGAACTCGTTATCTGCATAAAAGACAGCTGTCCACACTCAATCAATCAGACTCCAACCTCTCCACAATGGGCAAGACCAGAGAGCTGTCTAAGGACATCAGGGACAAAATTGTAGACTTTCACAAGGCTGGGATGGGCTACAGACAATAGACAAGCAGCTTGGTGAGAAGGCAACAACTGTTGGCGCAATTATTAGAAAATGGAAGAAGTTCAAGATAACAGTCAATCTCCCTTGTCTGGGGCTCCATGCAAGATCTCACCTCATGGAGCCTCAATGATCATGAGAAAGGTGAGGGATCAGCCCACAACTACACGACAGGACCTGGTAATGACCTGAAGAGAGCTGGGACCACAGTATCAAAGAAAACATAAGTAACACACTACGCCGTCATGGATTAAAATCCTGCAGCGCACGCAAGGTCCCTCTGCTCAAGCCAGCGCATGTCCAGGCCCGTCTGAAGTTTGCCAATGACCATCTGGATGATCCAGAGGAGGAATGGGAGAAGGTCATGTGGTCTGATGAGACCAAATAGAGCTTTTTGGTTTAAACTCCACTCGCCGTGTTTGGAGGAAGAAGAAGGATGAGTACAACCCAAGAACACCATCCAACCATGAAGCATGGAGGTGGAAACATCATTCTTTGGGGATGCTTTTCTGCAAAGGGGACAGGACGACTGCACCGTATTGAGGGAGGATGGATGGGCATGTATCGCGAGATCTTGGCCAACAACCTCCTTCCCTCAACAAGAGCATTGAAGATGGGGCGTGGCTGGGTCTTCCAGCATGACAACGACCGCGAAACACACAGCCAGGGCAACTAAGGAGTGGCTCCGTAAGAAGCATCTCAAGGTCCTGGAGTGGCCTAGCCAGTCTCCAGACCTGAACCCAATAGAAAATCTTTGGAGGGAGCTGAAAGTCTGTGTTGCCAGCGACAGCCCCGAAACCTGAAGGATCTGGAGAAGATCTGTATGGAGAGTGGGCAAAATCCCTGCTGCAGTCTGTGCAAACCTGGTTAAGAACTATAGGAAACGTCTGATCTCTGTAATTGCAAACAAAGGTTTCTGAACCAAATATTAAGTTCTGTTTTTCTGATGTATCAAATACTTATTTCATGCAATAAATATGGAAATTAATTATTTAAAAGTCATACAATGTGATTTTCAGGATTTTTGTTTTAGATTCCGTCTTTCACAGTTGAAGTGTACCTATGATAAAAATTACAGACCTCTACGTGCTTTGTAAGTGGGAAAAGCTGCAAAATCGGCAGTGTATCAAATACTTGTTCTCCCCACTGTATACACACTTTATACAAACCCTCGTGAGGTAAACAAATATACACACTTTATACAAACACTCGTAAGGTAAACAATATATAGACTCTTTATACAAACACTCGTAGGTAAACAAATATAGATACTTTATACAAACAG
>CM068953.1:3282292-3309964 GCA_035128595.1 Eptatretus atami
AATGAATATGGATGAATCTGCCGGCAAGAAAAGGCTGATGCAAAACGCTTTGTCCGAATCGAAAATTAAAATGATAATTGTATTGAGAAATTTATGAAACCTGCCACCCACCTTGGAGTTGATAAAAGTTGGGTTGTTCGGTTGGAAACTCAAAATCACAATTGTATTGGGATATTATTAACCTCCGCCATCGAAGATCGGAGGTTACTGTTTTCACCCCTTTCTGTTTGTTTGTTTGTTGTTGTGAACAGTATTACGGAAAAACTCCTCGACGATTTCGACGAAACTTGGTGGGGGGATAGGTATGGTCCAAGGATCATGCCATTAGATTTTGGACTTGGTCCAAAATCCAATATGGCCGCTATGGCGGCCATTTTGAAAAATATTTGAATTTTTTTTTTTTGCTATTCTACATGTTTAAGTGATTTCCACCCCCCCCCCCCAAAAAAAAATTTTAGAGAAAAAAAAAATTTTGCAACTTTTTTTTCAACAAAATTTCGATTTTTTTTTTTTGCATTTTACATGTATAAGTGATTCAACAAAAAAACATGCCAAAATTATAAATGCGTGGATTTGGAACTTCAGGTGGATATACCACGTAAAATCAATTTCTGTCTCAAGGAATCTATTATGACGAATAATTGAGTATAAGTTAAAAGGAAAGTTGCAAACTTAACTCTGTGAGCACTTTGACGTCAAATTGAATGAATAGGATATCAGGTCACATTGAGGACCTGCAGTATTGGCGGCGGAGGTTTTGCACTCTACCGAGTGCTCCCCCTCTAGTTAAAACAGTGAATGTTTCTGCAAAACCCGTGATTGGCGTTTACCTCTGGATCGGGAGCAGTTTCGTACGGATCAAAAATCGAACTCATCATTGTATTGAGGTATTTACGAAACCTCCTATCTACCTTCGGGCATCCGCTGGAACCCCAAAACGTTCCACAGATGGTTTGACGGGGCTAGCCCAAAAACTGAGGGAGTAGTTCGGGGACAGACAGAGATGGACCCTGCTGCTTCATAATAATATACATTTTGATAGTTTTGTTGACTTGTGTTTGTGTTCACAGTGCATTGGATGATTAGACATGTGGCCTTTTTGCGTCGGTCTCCTTGAACATGCTTTGTTAACTTTTGTTGTAATTTATCTACACATGGTGTGTCAACTTTTTTGTGTTTCCACTTTGAACTGGTTGTGGTGGTGGTGGTGGTGGGGGATATTTTGAACCCCTTTCTCTCCACACCTCACTTTATTCACCCACCTCCCACCCATACTCTTCTCTCATACCCTTTTTCTTTTTATCAATTCATATTTTTCAAATGTAATCAATTGTTCCTCAACCTTTTTGCATCTGCTCCCTTTTATTGATTTTGTTTATCTTGACTTTAGGACTATATAAGAATGCTTATGACTCTCTTTGTTGTATCCTCAAGGAATCCCATTTCCATTCACATTTTGAACTTCTCTAAATCCAATGGTGGGATGTTTGTTAAATTTCAATCCATCGATCAATTTCTTCGTGCTTTTCATTTGGAAGCAAAATTGCAAAAGTGCTTCACAAAGATGGAAGAGTTCAGAAAAGAAAAACTGAAGACAAATAAACTGTAAAACGATGGGATTTTAGGTGAAGTTTTAAAACCTAATTGATGAGGCTGAGAGGTTTTATTTTATTATTATTATTTTTTAATAGGCAGACAGTTCCGTCATTAGCCTGGTGTTGGCTTAGTGGTTAGGGTGGCGGCTTGGGATCCTAGGGTCCTGAGTTCAAGCCCCGGTGGCCGCTGATTTAACACCAGGGGGTTGACTCAGCCCGTCATCCTTCTGAGGTTGGCAAAATGAGCACCAGTGTACTGGTAAGGGGGACACTGCATCAGCGGCATAGCCGCGTCCCAACCAATGATGCAACCAGCAGCCACAGGCTGCACTCGATAGAGAGTTCCGTCATTGACGAGGTTCGTCGTATCATCATTGATCCATCATCATCATACTATAATGGAGTTATGGCATATGTGTATGTGTGTCTGCTTTGTACCCATTGGTCAGAGAGTTGGCCCAACTCCACCCACAATTGTAACCTGAAAAAAACCCCGAAAAAAAACAATAATCATGTCCACCATTTTGTAAAGGTGCAAAGGCCTCAGGCCTCTGGTGTCAGCCCATGGGCCAGTGCAATTGGAATTATCCCAGGTATATAACCATGATGTATTGTACATGCACATACGCAGTCGGCATATTTTTGCTTCGTGTATATAACCCAGGTTATTGGTTTGCTGGCGCCAGCAGTGACCACTATTTTCGTTGTGTCTGTGTGTCTGTCTGTCTGTTTGTGACTCTCTCCAGAGCATAGCCTCCATGACGTTGATGCGATCTTGATGAAACTTGGACACAAGCTAGATGTCATGGTCTAGTTGTGTCTTTTGTATGAGGGCGTCCCACGCCCTTGTGGGCGAGCCACGCCCACTTGAACTTTTAATATATTTTTTCTCGATTTTTCCCTCGCAATTTCATTTCTTAGAAGCTGTGCGTAATGTCCATAAGTACAACATATAAAAAATCGATTTGATTTGGTCAATTTTGACAGACGAGATAGGTTTTTACGGTAGGCTTCCTCAAAAGCTTCCACTACCTCAATTTTACCTATCGTGGCATTGTTCAATAATGCCCGCGAACCATCGTCGCCTCCCGGCTATTTTTATATTTCAATGACACGTCGTGCGGATACACTGCCCAAATGAAGTGATGAGCAATTTGTGTCATAAATTAAGGGTTTTGTACGTAATTTCGGTTTTCGCCTGAGTTTTGAAGGCTGAAAATATAGAAGGGTCGCTCATCATTTTGACAGGTTTTTCTGCTGGTCTGAAGAATGCTCAATCAACAAAGATCTTCATCCTCGTGTGAGGAACCAACGAGACTCCAATAATTCGACCATGGGCGGCTTCCTTGTAAGTGTGTAAGGTGTGATTGGGTCAGAAATCTTTCCCCATCTTCAGTTATCTTACCCATCCTCCTGCTCTTTGTACTCTAAATCCTGTGGTGAGACTGTTGCTTTAAAACAACTTGTATTCTCCTCCTGGAAGGCAAATCCAACCAAAGGCAACCTCGGATCATTGCACAAAGCCCGCAACAAGTGTGCGTCTACTCTCAGGAGAGCCAGAAAGCAACATCTGTCCAATCTCAAGAATGAGCTTTCAAACTTCTCATTCCTTCAAAACCTGGTGGTTCCCCGTCAAAGCTGTCTCTGGTGTATGCTCCCCTTCCATCCTTTCCCTCTCTTCAAATGGCACCGCAGCTGATGCCCCTCGTGAGAAGGCCGGACGCCTCAATTCTGTGTTTGCTTCAAATTCTTGTCCCTAACCCCTCCCTCTCTGTACCCATCCTCCCCAGTCGTACCCAACTGCTCCTGGACTCTGTGTCTTTTGCACCTGAAAAGGTGGAAAAGTTTCTGGCGACCCTCGACTCTGACTCTGCAACTGGACTGGACGGCATCAGCTCACGTGACCTAAAAACATGCTCTGTTGCTCTTGCATTTCCTCTCTCTCTCTGCCCTTTTCATTGTCATTTACCTAAGGCCATCTTCCATCTGCTTGGAAATCGACCAACATCACAGCATTTTTCAAAAGGTGTAAAAATGGATCCCCTTAACTACAGCCCAATTAGCTTACTATACTTCAAATCATCAGCAAGGTCATGTAATCCATCATCGCAGTTAACAGAAAATCATTCCTTTTCTCAAACAGCCTCATCCCACACCATCACTTTGGATTCAGACCTGGTCACTTTACCTTGGACATGCTCTTCTACTCTCCCAACAATGGATGGAGGCCCTCAATATCAGACATGTGATCAGGGCCATCTCTCTGGACATATATTGAGCTTTTCATGCAGTCTGGCATCCTTCCTTGCTCTGCAAACTGTCTGCTGATGGAATCCAAGGGTTAGGCTCTCAATGGAACCCTTTCATCTCTTCTCCCTGTCAAGGTTAGAGTACACCCAGGCACTGTTCTAGGCCCCATATTATTCCTAATCTTCATCAGTGATCTCACTGACTCTGGAAAATCCTCCATCTCTTTTGAGGATGATGCCACACACTGCCATGATACCCCTTATCCCTCTGACAGGCAGGCAGCAGCCTCTTCCCTCTCCTCAAACCTTGACAAAAAAAAAATCACAAACTGGTCAAAAACTTGGACTATGTCTTTCAATCCTGAGATCTCGATCATGATGTCTCTCCTGTGATATCTCAATCTCTCTCCCATGATTATATATATATAATATATATATATATATATATATATATATATATATATATATATATATATATCACGAGGTGTGTTCAAAAAGTATCCAACCTTAATTTTTCGTACGTAAACAAATGAAGCTAGGGAGGCGTGGTTTGGTGCACGTATGTAGGCGATCCTAATCTGTAGTGTGAATATTTTCCCGCCTGCAGAAGCTGTCAGTCGCCGACAGACCGCCGTGAGTGAGGAGTGTAAGTGAGTGCCGTCGGATTTTCGTTTTTGACAAAATGACGGAAAAACTTGAACAACGCTACTGCATCAAATTTTGTGTAAAGCTTGGCGATTCCCAAGTGGAAACTATCCGCTAGATTCAACAGGCATTCGGGAATGAAGCAAAGGCACCACACAGATAAAAGAGTGGTACAACCGCTTCAAAGATGGTCGCACATCAGTGGAAAGTGAAGCACGTTCTGGTAGGCCCTCAACATCCCGAAATGAGATCGTCATTGACCAAGTGAGGACCCTGCTGATGCAGGATCGTCGAATCACGATCAGAGAACTTGCAGACGAGGCGGGCGTCAGCATTGGATCCGTTCATTCCATTGTGACTGAGGATTTGGGCTTAAGGAGAATCTAAGCGAAGTTCATGCCAAAGCTGCTAACGATCAAGCAGAAGCAACTCCGTTTGGAGATCGCACAGGACATGCTGAGACTGTGAACAGCGATCCCAACTTCTTTAACACAGTGATCACTGGCGATGAGACCACAGTATTCCATCATTTTGTCAAAAAGAAAATCCGACGGCGCTCACTTACACTTCCTTACTCATCGGCGGTCTGTCGGCGACTGACAGCTTCTGCAGGCGGGAAAATATTCACGCATATGGATTAGGATCGCCTACATACGTGCACCAAACTACGCCTCCCTAGCTTAATTTGTTTACGCACGAAAAATTAAGGTTGGATACTTTTTGAACACACCTCGTATATTTTTCTCTCGGCCACATTTCAAAATTGGCACCGGGACACCGACTGGGCATCCTCCATCATGCAAAGTCTTCCTTGGCAACCTGAGCTCCTGTCCACCTTCAAGGCTTTTATCCACAGCTTGATGCAGTACTGTTCTCCCTTTGGTTGGCTTCCCTCCTCACATCTTGCTGACTTGACGTCCTAGAAACCAAGGCCTTCAATATCATTGGAATCTCTTGCAATGAAGCTGAGTCTATGGGCCTATCACTTTGCCATCGCCAACAGGTTGGTGGTCTCCCTGTCTTCCTCCTCATTTCTGCACTTTACTCTCCTCGTACTTATCCCCCCCAGGTATCTGAAGGACGTTGTGGTTCACTAGCAATCCTCTCTCGTGAAACTGCCTAAATCCAGACCCACTTCTTCCTTATTATTTCCCCCACCTCCCATTTTTATTTTTCCTGTCTGTGGAACCACTTCCAGACTCTCTCTTTCTCTCTTTCTCTCTTCGTTTTTTTTTTTCAATGCAAACACTGGAAAAGTTATCATAGAGGCTCGTGTTAGCGTTGCCTAGCATCGGTTCGAGTGAATGCACCATTGCCTTGTGTCACATGACCTGCAGTGAGCAGACCTGTCTGACAAATTGCGTAATTCCGTTTTGTGGAATTTTTCCATCTGTTTGTGATTTATTAATTTTTTTCCTGGGATATTGCGTGTAGTTGCGTCAGTATGCAAATTTCAGCTTCTTCCCACCTAATAGGTATAAGCATTATTTATATCGGTGAGCGAGTGAGAGTCCGTGCTTAGAAAAAGCTATATATACTCAATATAGTTATTATTTATTTTTGGTGTTTCAGGCTCTCAGAAGAAGTTGTACACATCTTAAATGAAATTACGAGGACTCATCATGTAAATAAAAAGATTAGTGGACAACGAACACGCAACGTGGGATTTGAACCTGCGATCCCATGTGTACTTGCATGGGATCACCAAGCGAGGATTTGGCTCGGATCTGCTATATCTTTGAAAACCAGCAGATGGAACTCGAAGGCAATATTTAACACTTCATATAATCCATGCAGCCACCAGCAGGTGGACACATCGTTCCATTGAAGGTTTATCCATTGCAAATCAAACCTGTGTGCATGGTACTTTCAGACGCACTATTGAAAATTTTCTCTCTGATTATTGAAATGTAAGTGACATGGAAAAAGATTATCCTCTGCAATCTACATTTTCTTTTTGTTAGCCAAGATGTTGAATGAAAGTATCGTTGGGTAGTCTCGAGAGTTTAAGTAACATCACTAACGGTGTTAATAGGCCCAGATAGGTGATCGGACTCCTTTCTGTCCTGTAGCTATTTTGAGATACTTAACACTACAGCCTTAAATACTTAACACTACAGTGATTGAAAATTGCTGAGCGGTTGGTGTTTGTTTGTGGCCCTATATCTCTGTGGAGTAGCATACCAGATGACGAATACGCTTACCACCGATCTGTGTGGTTTTGTTTTTGATTTGTTGATATTTAAAGTTAACACTTTATGATATGATTTCAATAAGTAGGCTGTTGGTATCAAGGATAGAGCTCGTTTTAACATTAAAATAGGGCAGAGATACTCTGAGCTGCAGCGGAGCAGATTTGGTGAATAGTCGGAGTCTCCTTATATATCATTGTTAGATGTGACAAAACTCTCTTCGATTTATGTCCAGTCTTGCCTGAGAGGAGAGGCTATTGTAATCGTTCCTTGTGAGTGTGTGAGTCCACGGACTTTTATGTTTTAGTGCAGGATGGATCATTCTCAGATCTGACATAATCTACATACCCCGGCTCTTTCGTTCATTCTACTATCATCAATGAAAAAGAAGTTGTCTAATTTAACCGAACAGGTGAGGCATACATACGATTCTGTGCAGCAATTGCGACCAAAGCAAACTGTTTTGATATAACGCTCGCATCATTTCTTTCCGGCCTTGCAGCGCGCTTCAGACCACAGACTTGACTCGCATACCTCGGCAACTTTTGGCACGGTTCCACAAAGTTGTCTAACTTAACCATACCGTGATTTGATACCTTGATCGTTGTTGATGTCCAAGGAGATGCAATTGTCACGGTGCTGTGTGTCGGTACAGTTGGTCAGTGAGTGAGTCGGCACTCGTTCTCAGATCTACAAGTTCTGTGACGTTCTTATCTCTACCCACACTCCTCCTGGACCTTTCTGCTCTGGTCCAGTTGGATGTTCCACAAATGATGATTATCGTATCGTTTGTCGTTCTGCCGACCACCGGCGTCTGTCTCTGCAAATTCCTCGAGTTGTTTCCCATTTCCATTTGTTCGATGCGAATGTTGCTGGGTCTCCAGCCCAAAGTTTGCTTTTATTTACTTTCCACATGCGGGATTTATGTAGTGCTGAATGACTGCATTTGGCCAGGTCTTTTGGGGGAAAGCTTAGTGTAGTGCCGAGGGAACCAACCACGGGACTAGTGCTTGGATCGGTTTAAACGGATTTTATAATTTTTTTTCAGTTTATTTGACAACGTTCCAGGCCACGCAGCATTTCGTGGCAAGGTTTTTCTCTTGGCTCGTCGTAGCTGCTTCTTTGGCTTGATGTGATTTTTCATTGCACGGCAACAACGTTGCACGCACGTTGCTAAACTGACTCGTTACTTCGGCCCGAGGGAAAGAGGATTACTGTGCTGTGACTGTTTACTCGCAGCTGGATCGTTTGAGCCCTCGGTTCAAATTGCTTGTGCTCCGTCCTTTATCTTGTCTCGCAAGTTGGCACGTGATGGGCATTTCTCTCGACTGTCGAAGATGAAATATCGTGCCTGTTTATTTAAGATGAACCCTTAACGGGGGTGCTTTGCGAATGTTGGTGATTGGGTGGGGTGGATAGCAGCCAATGGTGTTTTCAAAAATTCTCTACTTTTGTTTGTTGGTGTGTTCATCACCCCGGGCGCGAAGCGGAAAGCGGCGTTAAGCAATTGGTTCACCATGTCTGTCCACAAACGTCAGTTTATGAATTCTTCCTGACTCCACATGTGCAGAGAGGAGTGAGATAATTTTATTTTTACTCCATGGCTGTCTGCCTGGCAGTTAAACAAGATTTTAAATCATTCCAAACAGAAAACTTAACTGTTTTTAAGGATGTCATAAAGGACACAAACAACAGGCACGAATAACTAATGTGATGTGTTAGGGCAGTGTAATAGACCCTGCATCAACGGTAGTAAACTTCTGGAAAAATGTTTTTTTTTAAATCTCTCTCTAACCTTTAAAATATTTATTTTATTTCAATTGAATTATACACTCGAACACTGAGGAACACAAATCACCTTCTCGGCACTTTCAAACCTCGGCACTGAACTGTGCATGTACCTTCTGCTGCCATTGGTTTGTGGACGTTAAAAATCCCACTGTGTCCTTCACGAAGAGTAGGCGAGCATCCTGGCCAAGGTTCCTGCTTAAAACCCATTCCAGTTTAACGTCAGGCCTGGCCAGCTGGTTCATGAAAGACTCGTGCCAAACACATTCCGAAGTGAACGTTTCCAATTGAAATAAAGCGTGGATATGTGTTAACACAGCGCAGCTCATTGTGTTGTCACTCATTCCATCCACCTGCAATCCCTCGCTTCTCTCCTTCCCTCCTTCCTTCATTCCTCATTTGTTTGAAGTGTCTTGTCATGCCAACTGGACATTGGCATGGCAAGGGGAGGTGGTGGTGTTTGGAGTCTGTCGTGGTGTCATCTTTAGCTCTCACTTACTAGGCACAGGAAATTATTTTATCTGACACGTGTGGACAGGCTCGATGTCGAACGGCCTGATGACACCAGGCCAGCTCATTGTGCACTTCTATTTCTTTGCTTCCCAAACTCTCGCCGGGCCACATGGTATTCTGTTCGCTCAGCAATGGGGAAGTGATTTCCTTCACCGTGAGACACCAGGCCATACCTTTTGAAAATAAAGCTGTAAGTGGGACTGTTAAGCAGATGAATATGGACCCTCTCATTTGTCTTGACGAGTGCTGAAGCCTCTCGTATTGGTAAGTGATATTTTTGCTGTTTTGTACATGATCTAACATAAACATCGACTTGGCGTTGATGTAAAACATTGAAATTGGCTTCAAGAATCGCTCGGTGCTTCTTTCCAAAAAAAACCCCAAAAACGTGCGTGTCCAGGGCCTTCGTCGCAACTGGGCCGCTTTTGTTTTCTGAACTGATGATGGCGTGTCTGACGTAAGAGGGTCGTCTGCTGATGGGCGTAACGGTGTGTGTGTGTGCGTACGCGCGTGTCCCCTGAGCAGAGAGTCCACTTGGATATCCAGGTGGGTGAGCACGCGTTTGACTACTCTGAAATTGCTGCAAAGGACAAGCTTACGGAGCTGCAGCTACGCGTGCGTCAACTGTTGGATCAGGTGGAGAACGTCCAAAAAGAACAGAATTACCAGAGGGTGAGTTACATTTGCACATCAAGGCGATAAAGATCTGCGGCTTGGAGAGAAGTGAAGTGAACGTTTGATGTTGATGCTCCGTTCATGGAGTTGCTGCTAAAGTTGGTCATAAAAGACAACCGAGCAATCCGTTTTGTTTGTTTTAATCTTAAGAATAATTTCCCTCACCGAAGGAGAGGGTATTGTGTTTGTCTGTCTGTCTGTCTGTCTTTGTCTTTGTCCGCACAGAATTTCAGTGTTTTTCTCTGCAAAGCGCTTGTCGGATTGAGAAGAAATTTTCATCATCGAAGCGACCACTCATGTAGAATGTTTCAATGATAATTATGACGTCATCGGTCACGTGGTGTGGCAGCCATGTTGGAAAAACGGAAAAACTTTGGGCCTCTATCTCTAAAACCGCACCAAGGAAAAATTTGAAACTTTGCACACAGAAAGTACTACAAATGGGGAATAAGTGTGATTTTTATTTTTATGACGTCACAGGTGCCTTCGTTATGACGTCATAATTGAATATATTGAACGCTACATCTGATCAGTGGTCCACAGACAAAAAATTGATGACATCATCGGTCACGTGCTTCGGCAGCCATATTGTTTAAAAAAAAAAAAAACCTTCAAAAATCTTCTTTGAAGTGGTTGAACAGATCGAGGCAAAACTTCACACCTATGATCGCCTAGCCGTGAGGAACCAAAAAGGTTCACACATATGACATAGGTCACTTGGTGTGGCAGCCATGTTGGAAAAACGGAAAAACTTTGGGCCTCTGTATCTCTAAAACCGCACCAAGGAAAAATTTGAAACTTGGCACACAGAAAGTACTACAAATGGGGAATACGTGTGATTTTTATTTTTATGACGTCATTGGTGCATTCGTTATGACGTTATAATTGCATATATTGAACACTAGACCTGATCAGTCGTCCACAGAAAAAAAATTGATGACATCATCGGTCATGTGCTTCGGCAGCCATATTGTTAAAAAAAAAATATATTAAAAAAACCTTCAAAAATTTTCTCTGAAGTGGTTGAACAGATCGAGGCGAAACTTCACATGTATGACCGCCTCGCCGTGAGGAACAAAAGGTTCACACATGATGTCATAGGTCACATGGTTTGGCAGCCATGTTGGATTTACCCTCAAACATAATAAAAAATCTTCTTCTCCAGAACAGCTGGAGAGATCGAGGGGAAACTTCACACAAATGTTCCCCAAGCCTTGGGTGTACAAGTTTGTTTAGGGTTAATTGATCGGTCACATGGTTTGGCAGCCATATGAGATTGAAGAAAAATATTAAATAATGTTTTCTCTGGCACCGCTTAATCAATCGATGTGAAACTTCACATTTATGATCTGGTAGTGATGGAGAATAAATGTTTTAAATTTCATCTTTTTCGGATGCATGGTCTGGCAGCCAGAATTATTTAATTGTTGACCTGGGCTCTTTTTGATTTGATTTGATTTTTTTTGAATAAGGATCACTTGGCTGTGCCTGGATGGGTTTGAGGGTAGAGGAGTAACAGCTAAAATGTGAATCCTCTCCAGGTTCCTTCTGATGACTTCATCTTCGCTTTTTGCTTGTTTGGGTTCCTTCCGATTACTCCAATGCAGGAATGTAACTGTTTGGTCTTCCACTTGATTTGAATTTAATTTATTTTAATCCCATTCTAAGTTCAATTGAATAACAATAAACGTCATGGGTCTGGATCAGGTGTCCGATCAAAGCAGGACGTCTTGGTACCCGGTCATCACTGCCAGCAGTTATAAAGTGGAAGTTCTAATTATGTCTTATTAATTATGTAGCACACCAGTACACAAACATCCCACAAAAGAAGTCCTGGCGAGGGTGTGCAATCTCTGATTGCTTTTTCTTTTTCTTCTTTTTTCTTCGTTTTATTTCCTCTGCCACTGAAGGCGAAGGAGGTTATGTTTTCACCCCTTTCTGTCTGTGTTTGTTTGTCTGTGTGCGGGATATCTCAAAAAGTTGTGGACGGATCCGGATGAAATTTTGTGGACAAGGACTAACTGATTAGATTTTGGTGAAGATCCGGATCCAGGTCCGACAACTAGAATTTTTAAAGTGATTGTTCACCATTGAGAGATAGGAGCCATAAACGATATATAGCACGATATCACAAAAAGTTATATATGGATTCGGATAAAACTTGGTGGACAGGTTGGGTGTGTCGCAAGGACAAACTGATTTGATTTTGGTGAAGATCTGAATCCACATCCGGATGTGAGAATTATTTAATTTTTAAAGCGATTCTTCACCATTGAGAGATCGGGCCAAAAACTATTTAGTACTGTATAGCATGATATTTCAAACATGTATTGATTGGTCCCGAGATGTTCTTGTGGATCAGGCATTACGTGGCAGAGGTATGTGCTCTACCGAGTGCCCTTTTGTGTGCACAAAGTCGTGTACACACATTATTTATCTGCGCATACATGACAACTTGCCTGATGTCCCCTGAAAGGAGAGTGGGGGACATTGATGCAAAACCTACCTGAAGATATTCCTCTTCCTTAAAAACAAAAATGTGGAGTGGAGTGGGCTATCTGCGTTTCGTCAACCAAATCTGATGAAGAAAGGGAGAATGTATGGATCTAGAGATGCTCGTTAAGATATCTCCATCTCCAAATGCTTTTGTTCCTTCACAATGCACATCACTTTCATTGATCTCGTACATTGAAAAAAACCAAAAATTCAACAAACCCTTTAATCAGTTGGGGATATGTGTCATCTTTTATCAATACACCCACCATGATCACTTTTGATAACCATATTATTATTATTGTCCCAATAACTTGGAAATTGACAGGATTGACTTTTGTTGACACTACCACCAACATCCTGACACACACAAAAAACAAACATCACCAGCAGTGGAGTTGACTACACCACCCCTGAGACAGACAAATCTCAATTTTATTTATTTATTTATTTTCCCCCCATAGTTTTCGTTCAGAACCATCTTTGCAGATCTGCCTGGTTTTTAGCAACCACCAAACATGGTATAATGGCACAACCAAGTGATGTTGATCCGATTGGAATATATTGAACCTTGCTGTATCCCACCCACATCCACTTATGATAAACATGTGACATAAGTGGGTGTGGTGGTACCATTCTTAAGTGCGTACATCAAATAAGCAGACTCATTTTGGTTTGTGGAGATATTTCTTTGGATTTGAACTACCTTCACTCCACTCGCTCTCTCTCTCGAACAAACTCTCTACCATTTTGGAACCTTGTGTAAATCTCTCTGTGTCTCTCTCTCTGTCTGAATGAAGAAGGGGGGAGGAGGGGTGGCGGTTGAGTGTGGTGCAGCTGAACAAATCTTAACCCCATTTCCAGGGGGAATCCTGATGCGAACAACTGGTCATCCCATCATTTGGTGTTCGAGTGTGCGGAATGTATTTTCTTCGTCTCAAAATAAATAAATTACCTGGAGCTATTAGTCTTCTTGCCATTTTCCAAACTTGTCCTTTTATTTACTTGTTTTTATTTATTTTCCTTCTCTTCAACCGTTTGAAGCACCTCTGAGCCGAGTTTTGCATTTGGCATTGAAAACTATGAAACACGAAAATGCATTTCGTGGGACGATTCCACAAACCTTCTGTAGGCCGCCACGTTTCTCTTTTTATTTAATTACATCTCTTTTCTTTAATTTCAATTTTCGTCCAACCTTTGTTGTGTTGCTTCCTATGTTAAACAAAAAGAAGGCCTCAACTCACAAATGAATTATTACTTGGTGTCTGCGAATTAGAGTCCTTGCATTTTGAATCGGTGAGACGAATGCGTTGAACAACATATTGAAAAACTTGCGCAACGTTAAACTGCAGGAAAAGTGATGATGCTTCAATGGGCCCATTTAAAGGCAGGCCTGCACATGTCTGACTGTGCTGTAATGATGCACAGGTACTCCTCCTCCTCCTCCTTCTCCTCCACCTCCTCCTCCTCCTCCTCCACCTCCCCCTTCTCTTGCTCCCCCTCCTGAGGCTTGTGTGCATTCTGTGATCTATCACCACTGATGGCACCGCTCGGGACTCTGCGCTGTACCTTTCCAATATGCACATGCTCGCGCTTCTTACCTGTTTGTTGTTAACAAACAAACTGTTATAACTTTGCCCAGTCAAGGGCCATTTTTTTATTACATGTGCAAGATGGTGGAATTTCTTCACCTCCCTACGACTCTGTAAAAAAACAAACAAACAAAAAAAACAAACCGCAAACACCACAACAACATTTGATGGCCTTTCATGCTATGAAACATGGGTCATACTACCTTAAACCACCCACCCACCCAACGCTCATGCTAATTGAACTTGAGTCCCCAAAATGATGACATTTATTTCCCTACAATTATACATGACAAACTGTAGAGATCGGTAAGTTGTTTGAATCGCTCAATAGATACCGGTGTAACGACAAATCGCCGGCTGAATAGGTGCCCAAGATGCCATACACAAGAATAATAGGGTTGGGTGCTCGGAAGAAGGTGTGCTGGATGTGATGGCTGAGGTATAGTTTAATTACGGAATGTGTAAAGGAAAACTTATTCTCAGGTTAAAGTTTTCTGCTAGTTCCAATTGCATGGCAGTATCGGCCATTGGAAAGTGCTTGAAGATAACATCAAAGTGAGATTCTAGAAACTTGGCGATCCTTCATAGTTCCTAGCAATTGCCGTGAACACTGAGCAGACGACCGACCTCAAAAGTTTCCAAGTAATGTGTGAGGTGCTGCGGCTCCTCGCGCAGTAGCCGGATAGGTGTGGCGAGGCGGCCCGTGAGCCCCCGCGCTGCCTCAAATCGGCAACTTTGAGGGTTGCCATTGGACGGAGCACATGTGGAATACATTTCTCTTGTCTCGGCACTCCTTTGAAAGGCTGATGGAATCTTCCTGCTCCAGCTGCCCCTTTTGAAGATCCTTCCTTGTCTGTCGGTGGCACGCTCCCTTTTCCGACTGCATTATCTGTTCTTGTCGCCGCCCGCTGCCAATATTGTGTTTTTGTTGATCGGCTTGAAAGGACTCGGTGCTCAGACAGAGTCGGCCCTGTGCTCTCTTTGAAGTTTTCCCGTTCCTGGTCTTTGAACTTTAATGGAAACCAAAAATCTCAAATGGCTTATTGCCAGTCCACTGGAAATTTTCACCACCTGGATTGTTGTATTTTCGAGGATTGTGCTTCTTAAATAAACGTGCGTGGCATTTTGTAATAACTTTGGGCAAGCGGAGATCGGTGCTAGTCAGCCGTTGCCGGCACGTGGTTACCCGAGGAGGTTTTTCATTCCATCGTACGTGAGCGGTGCATGGGAAATGGGCCTCCACGTCACCACGCTTTAGGGTTCCTGAGAGCGGCTTCCATTTGGATAACTGAAAGGACATTTTAACATGATTGGTCTTTACGATGTAATGCTTCGAACCCAAGTTCAACATCGGATCACTTTTGAGTATTATTCGAGTTCAGCTGTTGCAAGACAACATTCGTAAAAAATAGATCCGTATGATGCGTCTTTATGGTTTGTTTTGCTCGTCTATCCATTTGTAGACATGCCTCCTCATATGTTTTAAAATTCCAAACTCGTGTAGCTTTGTTTTTAATCCTATTCATTCAATGTATCGATGTGTATTCACTTTGATCCTAATTGGTTGTGCGTTGCTGTTAACAAGGTTTTTTTATTTTATTTTAATTTTTTTATACAAAGTCAAGGCTCATGGAGGGGTTACAATAAAACGGATCATAATATAATGTAACATAACAAACGGAACTATCATGGCACTCAGGAGAGCGCATACCTCCACCAGGCTGAACAGGTTATGTTTTGAATCCCACTGACAGGCTGGATCTGTATCCGGACCTGAACCAAAATCGAATCGGCTTGTTCTTGTCACCTGACCGACCCATCCACCTAGTTATGTCATAACTCGTTCACAACTTTTTGAGATCGTGCTCTATATCGTTTTGGCCCCATTTCTCAATTGTGAAGAATCACTGAGGAAATATATATATTTTTTAATTCTCATATCTGAATCTGGATCGTCACGAAAGTTGAATCAATTTGTCCTTGTCACACACCCAACCTGTCCACAAAATTTCATCCGAATTCGTCCATAACTTTTTTGAGATATCCTGCTTGCAGACACAGTTCACCTTCGGTGACGGAGGTAACAAAAGGAAGAGAGGGGGTGGGGGGAAACGCCCCAACAGCAGGGTTGAGGGACCAACTAGAGGGAGACTTGGAGAAATGAGGGATGGGGAAGGGCGTATGGGGTCGACAATATATGGCTACACAATCAAACACTGGAGACACGACAAGAGGTTGACTTGAGGAATGGTAACAGGTGGAGAAAAGATCATGGGTTTGTATAGGGGATGATCTAAGATGGTGGTGAACAGCTGTGTTGAAGACCTGGAGTGAAGAATGAGATTGAACCATGAGCATAAAGAGAGAAATAAGGTTCAAAGTGTTTTGGCTTGGAATGTAATTTTTCTTCACGTTAAATGGGAACCAAAATGCAATAAGAATTTTCTTATCTTCTGAAAACCTTTGAAAATCATTAATCACGATCTACTTTGAAATTTTTTGCCAATCACAAAGTGCCGAAAAAGCCCCAGTGTTGATTTTCGCCAGTGACGTCACACTCAGAACCCACCTTGATCCAAATGGTGGCTTACATTGAGAAACGGTGTATTTTGAGCTCAGATTCCGACACCGAGTCATCCGTCATGAGCAACTCTGAAGGGTCTCAGTCAGTTCAAACTGATCCGTGGGATGTTGAAGGAACTATTGTTGATGGAAACGCTTTCGGGGGAATTGTGGACCCAAATTATTTTGAACCTTATGCGAGCGATACGGATGAAGATGGCGACAATGGAAGTGTTGGTGAAGATGAAAATATCGGTCACATATTCGCTACAGATTGGTCGGTTTTGTTTTTCCGTACAATTGATGATTTATAATGGATTTTGTATTAATGAATAAATCGGTTATAGTACTGCAGCAGAAACGTGGGACGGACACGACCGACAAAATTGGTGATGAATCCTTTGTGTCTTGTATGCTACGGGATTGTCCCTTTTCCTTTGGGGAATTCTGAAGAGTTGTGGAGTGCCTTCAAGGCTCCCATCCTTGATGTTGCCGGTGGATATCTTGGAACTCAGCGTAGAGTGAAGAACAATTTTGTCTCAAGGAACACTGGCTACCATTGCCCAGAGTCACAGGGCCATGCTTAATAGCAGAGCTGACCTGTTCCGGCAGTTGAGGCATAAAACTACGTGCACTGAGGGTGGACAAGGAGGCCTATGTGCGAGGAATCTGTGAGGGGGTAGAGCATCACCTATGTCAAGTGATTCTCATCCTGCTTACAGGGGATTCGCTCATTGTGTTCCTCCAAGCCCTCCCTCGGTGAACTGCAGTTAGAGCGGAGTGTGGTGGTCTTTGATAGAAGAGTGTGAAGTGAAGGCCGCTGGGCGGTTACTTTGAGCGGCTGTACCAGGCCGATCACCAGCTGTTGAGTTGGATGTCGGGGGTGTTACTATCCCTACTGCTGACCCCCAATCAACTGTGAACCACCTGTTTTGTGGAAGCACAGGCTGCGGTGAACGGGTTGAAATGAGGTAAAGCTACTGGGATCTGCGGCATCCATGCTGAACTTCTCAAGGCTGGTGGAAATGCTGTACTGTGTCGTTGCATGCAGTTCTGTACTCTGTTTGGAACACAGACATCATCCCAACTGACTGGAAGAGGGGCCTTGTTGTCTCTCTCTGGAAAGGGAAGGGTGATCTCCAGGCTGCAACAACTACCAAGGGGTGACGCTGCTCTCAGTGCCAGGCAAGGTCTTTCCTCGGATATTTTTTTGATAGGGTTCGCCACCATCTGCTTCAGCACCAGGCCCAAAGCAGTCTGGCTTTACACCAAAGAGGTCAACGATGACCGTATCCTTGCTCTTCGGGTCCTCACCGAACACACAGACGAGAGTTCGGCAGGGGCTGCTTGCAGCCTTTGTTGGTCTTCTGTAAAGCGTTTGATTCAGTGAATCGGGATGCCGTCTGGAGTATTCTTGGTCTTCGTGGGGTGCCACCAAAACTGATCAATATCAGGTCTGAACTGTACTCTGGTACTAAGAGTGCTGTGAGATGTGGTGATACTTATTTCCAGTTCTTACTGGAGTTCGTCAGGGGTGTGTACTGGCCCCCACATTTTTCAGCGCTTGTATGGACTGGATTCTGGGTAGGATGTCAGAGAGATCAAGCTGCAGCACATCGTTCAGGGGTGTCAAGATCTCTGACCTTCATTTCACAGATGATGCAGTCATCTTTGTGGAGACTCTTGATATCCTTTTGGGGGTCCTCAAGGTGCTGAATGAGGAGTCTGAGCCACTGGGACTACGGGTTTCCTGGGTCAAAACTAAGATCCAGGCTTTCAATGACATCTTGGAGACTGCTATGTTGTCTTTACCTGTTTGTGGCGAGGATGTTGAGGTCACAGAGAGATTCACTTACCTTGGTAGTGATATTCATGTTTCCGCTGGTTGTGAGCCAGAGGTCAACCAACACATGTCTGGGTCGAGCCTGGCAAGTCATTGATTCACTGGATAATGGCGTATGGTGCTGTCGGAACCTATGCACGACGACGACAGTCTGAGTCATCAGGTCCTTGATGCTTCCAGTCTTGCTCTGTGGATGAGAGACTTGGACTCTGACCAGGGATCTGAGATGGAGTCTTAACTCCTTCGGTACCAAGTTTTCTTCGGAGAATCCTTGGCTATCGCTGGTCAGGCGTGTCCAACGAGTGGTTTCTGAGAGGGACTCAGATGAGATTTTTTACCTGTATAGTCCGTGAGCATCAGCTGCAACTGTATGGACATGTGGCTCATTTTCCTGATGCTCATCCTGCTCACTAGATTCTCTCAGCAAGGGAGCCTCATGAGTGGAGGAGGCCAACGGGCTGACCACATGCCTCGTGGTTGCAGCAGGTTGATCAGCATCTCAAGGTGATGGGGACCATCCCCCAGGCATCTGCCTGAGGGATGGCCAGACGGAGGCCCCTGGATGACCAGCGGAAAGTGGATGCAGCGACGTGCTGCTCCAGTGCACATTCCCATACTTGACCTGACCTGAACCACACTCGGGTATTTCGGACAAACCTCATCCAGTTTCTGGCAAACTTAGGGTCTTTCGGCCGTTGGTGTAGCATGAAACCATCTCGGTTTGTATTACTGCAACCACAAAGGACTCATCGACTTAGCATGTTTGTGGAAAATCTGAAATTATTCGCAGTTTGAGTTGAATCGTACCGCGATGTAACATGTAGACAGTACGAAGCTGGCAGTCGACTCCTGGGTGTGACGTCACTGCTAAGCTTGAAGAAGAATATTTTGACTCTTAATCGCAAAATTACCTACTTTTTATATCACAAATCGGAAAAAGATGTCTCATATCTATTTTGTAGGTAATGAAGGGATAGATTATCTTTGAGGTGGTCCGAGTGAGTGAGTGGGTCCCCTTTAAGGTTCCAAGGTCATTTCACTTTTATCAGTTCATAGAACAAATCACGCAAGGCTAATTCATTGGGTCGGAAGGAGGTGTTGAAGAGACGGCTGGTGAGGTTAACCCCTCCCCCCCCATGCAAACACTTGTATAACCACATTCCATTTTAATCTTTCTTCCTGAAAGCCCTTGTCGTGTCCATCTTGTTTACCCCGTGTACCCCACCCCATCCCTCTCCCTGCCACACTGTTTTGTGCGCCTCTCTCCCGCCCCTCTTGTCTCTTGCTCCCTTTGTTATACGTTCTGTGTTTGCTCTTATACGAGCCTCGACATTATTTACAAAAAAAAGCAATGGGAATGTTTAAGATGAGGTGCATACCTTTTTCAATGAACTCGTTTCCATCCTTTCGCCCCACAGTTTCGGGAGGAACGTTTTCGCCAGACGAGTGAAAGCACCAACCAGAGGGTCCTGTGGTGGTCTATCGCACAGACCATCATCCTTCTACTCACTGGCATTTGGCAGATGAGGCATCTGAAGAGCTTCTTTGAAGCTAAGAAGCTTGTATAAAGGGTCCAAGTCAGGTCCTGAGCCAGTTCTGGGTTCATTTTAACGTGGGCTTTGGGAATGGAACTACGGGCTTTCGTAGTTGGGAAGATTGTTGGTAAGTGGTGGACGTTCTAGCTGTTGTGTGATGGTGGTTACCATGAAAAGAAGACCTTTATGTGATCTTACCTTTTGGTTTCTGAGCTCCTTCAGATACCTGGGTGATCAGTTAAAGGTACTGTGTTGAAATTGCCCCACCTCCCACCCTACCCCCACTCCCCTCCCCCAATTTAACTTGAACATACACATCATTTTGCATCCTCGTCCCTAAAATTCCCAAATATTGTTTTTTGTTGTTGATACTCGTGTTATTTAAATCTGAAACAAATAAATTTCTTCACTTTCCGTGTAGCTTTTGACATCACAAAGGATGCTTTTTCTCTTTTTCACGACCCTGTCCTTCCCCAAATATCTTGGTCTTGGAGGAATGATGAGGGGTACA
This sequence comes from Eptatretus atami, assembly GCA_035128595.1. Taxonomy (NCBI): domain Eukaryota; kingdom Metazoa; phylum Chordata; class Myxini; order Myxiniformes; family Myxinidae; genus Eptatretus; species Eptatretus atami. The sequence continues at coordinate 3,302,486 of CM068953.1, forward strand.
AACTCCTTGGTTAATATTTAAGGGCAGGTACTTTGTTCCAAACGGGCTAAATTGAAGCTGGAAATGAAATTCGTGTTAACCAAAGAGGAGTACGAATGTGACACGAGGCGAAGCGGATTTGTTTCCTCTCACTCTGTAAAACTCACTGGGAAATCGCTCCCGTTCCGTTCCCTGGGTCTCTGTCTCTCTGTCTGTGATGACAGACTGGCTGAGTCTATCTGCTGACTGACTGTCCCTCTCCTCTCACCTCTTTTCTCTTCTCTCCCAACACGTGAAGCTACTATTTTTCCAGCCATCATAGCCGAGATGATGTTCGTTTTCACTTTTATTTTGTCATCAATTTAGAGTGTCAAATTACTCTCAAAAACTGCTTAGAGATTGGTTCTCTGGGGTTTCAGCAAAATTGGGTTGTTAGCTTAATAGTTCGTAAGTGGTGGTACTGTGCTCATTCTCTTTTACTCCTCTTTTCTCTTCTCCCTCCCACCCACCTCCCCCCAACCCCTGTCTTTACAAATCTGAATTTCATGTCCCTTGAACTCCCATCCTCTGCATCATTGCTTGCCCTTTGCCTGTCTGTGCCTCTTGTGTATCTCGACGGTTTAGTTTGGTTGATGGGGATTGAAGTTGAAAACATTCATCTGAGTTTTGTCATCATGATCTAAAAATCTACAAAACACTTGCCATGCTGGGCTGTGACACTGACTTTTTTAAAGCCCTCTCTCTCTCGTCTCCTCTCGTCTCTCCTCTCTCTCTCTCTCTCTCCTCTCTTCTCTCGCTCATCTTTTGCCCTCTCGCTCACTCTCTTTGCCCTCTCGCTCACTCTCTTGCCCTCTCGCTCGACTCTCTTGCCCTCTCGCTCACTCTCTTGCCCTCCGCTCACTCTCTTGCTCATCTCTTGCCCTCTTGCTCACTCTCTTGCCCTCTCGCTCACTCTCTCTGCCTCTCGCTCACTCTCTTGCTCACTCTCCTTGCTCACTTCTCTTGCCTCTCTCTCACTCTCTTGCCCTCTCGCTCACTCTCTTGCTCACTCTCTTGCCTCCTCTCTCACTCTCTTGCCCTCTCTCTCACTCTCTTGCCCTCTCGCTCACTCTCTTGCCCTCTCCGCTCACTCTCTTGCCCTCTCGCTCACTCTCTTGCCTCTCGCTCACTCTCTTGCCCTCTCGCTCACTCTTTGCTCACTGTCTCTTGCCTCTCTCTCTCTTGCCCTCTCTCTCTTTCCCCTTGCCCTCCCTCCCTCCCCCCCCCCTTTCCCCTCTCTCTCCTCTCTCTCCCCTCCTCTCTCTCTCCCCCTCTCTCTCTCTCTCCCCTCTCTCTCTCTCTTCTCTCTCTCTCTCTTCTCTCTCTCTCTCTCTCTCTCTTCTCTTCTCTCTCTCTCTCTCTCTCTCTCTCTCTCTCTCTCTCTCCCCCTTCCCCCTTTCTCTCTCCTCCCCCTCCCCTCAGTCCCTCTCTCTCACTCTGTCGCTTGTTTATATTTTTGCTTGCTCGACCCCATTTTCTGTTCGTGCTGCAATTTTTCTGTTTGTTGAATAGTCGGTTACAAGTAATACTACTGAAATACGTTGCGTTGAGTGGTTTTATTTTGACTTAAAAATTTAATCTTTTCGTTTTCTTCAATTTCCTTGACTCACTGGGAAATGTAATTGTATGGACGCGATTCCATTGTCGTTCTGCCGAGCCTAACACCCTTGATCTAATGTGCCTTCCTTTCTTTTGCCAGAATTTTATTCTTTGCTCATTTTGTTTCGGATGAATCACTCACCACAGAAATGCAAATTTCTCGTTTGACTTCCATGTTCAATTGCTTGACTGGTCATATGATAAATCATTTGATGACTGGTTGGGTTGAAAGGAAATTGGGGTGAAAGGTTTTTTTTGTAAGTTTTTCTGAAATAAAACCTGGGTCGGGGCTTGGAATCCCACGTGATTTTTTTTTTTTTTTTTCTCTTGTACCTGAGTTATCGAGTTTGTTTACCAGACTCGGTAGTATCATGGTGAGGTTCAATCATCAGCTCTGATTTCTGGTCGGTCGGTGGTTCGATTGTGACCCTGGCGTAATCATACCAAAGACCTCTTTTTAAATACAGTACATTCTGTTTCCTCACTTGATGCTCAGCACACAGGACAGAGCACGGATAAACCCTGTGGGTTGGCATCCCATAGGGGGAGAGGAGGGGTGGGTTCTTAACTACCCCACTGGCTGCAAAGATAAAAGTGATGTCACAGGATGGCGTCACTGGTACCCATCGTGCCTTGGGAAGTCTCATCACTTCACCCAAATGAACCGGATGTGTTTGAGGTTGCCTGGTGTGTCTGCACGCGTTTGTATGATTCGTGTGACTGCTCTTACACGAGACCGAGACCCTGTTAAAAGAAAGCCCAGTGTGTACATTTTAAAGGATTTGGATATTTACATGTTGGTAATTAAAAATTTAAATTCCCCTCATTTTATACAATGTCCTTCCCCATTTCACCCCCCAAACAATAATAAAATTAGGTTCTCACACAGCAGAGTGCCTCGTTGCCTAATGGAGGTTTTGATGTCATTGTGTAATTGAAGGAAAAAAGAACAATGACATGTTGGAGGATTATTTAAGTACAGTATAATAACAATGTACCTGGTCTTTGTTTGTATGCAGCAAAAGTCTGTGGGGTAGCATCATTCGCTGAAGGTGTGGCTGTGCTGCTGATGCAGTGCTCTCTGCTGGTTAGGGCAGGAATTTGTAATATTTGTTCAAGGTGCTGGCGATAGCTCATCGACTCTTTGTGAAGGACACCATGCCACCAACTAATTCCGGTAGATGGGACACCCAGCTTAATGTCCATCCGAGGAGCTGCACACACACGTTGATGAAACACTGGGATGAGAGCTTCAAGGCGAGTGCAGACCTCAAGGCTGTCCTGCCCATCCTATTGTACCTGGTGATCGTCACATTTTACACATAAATGCCAAACTATGTCTGTGTTCCTTTGGGACTTACAGGATTGGCTTTTGGTCTGCACACACGTTATAGCAATGTAGTTTAGGTTCGAATCTCGACCAATTATAATATCAAGTGGGTGTTTGACGTGTGTGTGTGTGTGTGTGTGTGTGTGTGTGTGTGTGTGTGTGTGGTCTCTTTGAGGGAAATTGAAATGGATGTTGTCTCCTGCCATTAGTTTATGGACGTTAAAGATTCCACGGTGTCCTTCCTCAAGAGTCGGCGAGTTATCACCAGAATCATGAACAAATCTCAGATTCCTACCGAAATCGTCTTCAGTCGAATGCCTGCCATGGCCAACTGGTTCGTGCAAGATTTTGAGCAAGGCCAAAAAACGTTCCCCAACTTACCCCACAAGGTGGTGGGAATAATTGGGGCCGTAAAGGAATTATTACTGCACATGTGTGTGCTTTGTGTCATGGCCATTACATCACTTGGCCTTGTTGCTCAGCACGAAATTTAACTCTAATTCCATGTTTTTCAAGGAATCCGGTGTCAGGAAGGATCCTCGGAACTTTTTCTCAGCCGCGCCGAGAAATCTTCGATTTTGTTGTGGCCTTGTTGGTTTCCTGAAATGTGTGTGTAATATATTTCTTTCTTTGCTTTTAAACAGAAGGATTACTCTTAGAGTGCTAACATTTGGCTATTGTGCCCCGCACTCATTTCCCACCCACTCGGGCACCAGTTAATCCAATCATCCGCGAGATATAATAAAATGGACAAGGAATTGTTACAGCGGGGCCGTGCCTGGAATAACACCATCGCTAAAGAGGTGAAACCGAAGATGTTGAGCTCAGTTTGACTAAAACCTCGGGTTGTAATTGAATTCCGTGAATTGTACAAAGTGTGTGCAGCAGGTGCGATCGGGTGCTTGCTTACAAATCTTGGTATCCATGTCAGCTTGGACCTGGAATTCCCCCAGCACCCACCCCCACCCCCCGTGCCCCCCAAAATTATTGCAATTAGTGTTATTTATTTTATGAATTCGTAACGTTTGAAAAATGGACCTCGCTGCTTGTTTTTGTGCAAGGGTACAGAGGCCGTGTGTCCGACTCTATGGAGCGGTTTCATCGTGGCCCCTTTGGCGGTGGCGGCTCCGGCCTTGCTTTCTGGCGCTGGCTGGGGAGGCTGTGGCACGTCTGTCGACACGCTGGCCTTGCCTGTGGAACGCCTCGAACAAAGGCCTTTTCTCTGCTTTCGCACTCGCTCGGGTCTTTTGGCGCATTTCAAGCGCCCGGCTGCACCAGACGTGTTATTTTGAAACAATACTCAGAACGATTGACTTTTTGTGAAAGTTGTTTAAAAGATTGTATTCTGGGTGGCTGTATCGAATCCCCAGACCCTGCAATGGCGTTTTCGTTCAAGTATTTCCTGAATATTCTTAAAGGTTGGCTTATTATCCCGACCTTATAGGCAGTTATGTCAAGTAAGACCTGTGAATCTGCTGACCAAAATAAATGAATAAATCGGTGTTCCTTTAAATGGGTTGAATTACCAGTTGCTTGGATAGTGATAGTAATGTTGGATTGGTACACTCTATATTTGATACTTCCGAAAAGCTGAGCGGATAATAAGTGTGGACGAGTGTTGAGAGGACAGTGTTGTGGTTTATCCACTCTGTGCACAGCTTGGACGCTGTTGTTGTAACTGTGCTTCGACAGCTATAGATCCGTGTTGCTTGCACCCAGAGAGTTACATTTGAACGATGAGAGGGCGTAGTTGGATTAAATCACGGCCAGATTAGAAAGCTTGTCTGCAATCATCGTTCCGGGCAAAATTGCATCTGAAGTAGTTGTAAAATGCCGGAAAACTGTGCTCGCTATGGTTGTACCAACCGAAGGAGGAGAAACAGTGGAATTTCATTTTATAAATGGGTAGTGTTGTAGAGTACGTGACGTCATACGATAACGAGTTAGTCGTACTTTACTAGAGACCATGACCGTGTTAAAGTTAACTGCAGTCGTCGACTGATCAGCATCAACATTGTTTAACCCACACAAGTGATGACTTGTTAAATCATGCATCAGTTCAACATTAGAGGGAATAATCGTTCAAATAAAAACGAGTTTCATTTGGCAATACCAATAATGAACTACCTTAGCCCAAACTAAGCTACCTTGGCCCAAATACATTGGGGCTTGCTGACAGGTAAGCTAATGCTCAAGCTGTACGGCAAGCAGGTGTGCCACAAGGACATGAAGACAAATGAAAATTTGGTCCAATGGACCAACGTGCCCACACGAAAGTGGTCTGGAACTAAATACTGTTCAATCAATGAGATAATGGGACTTCAATAAAGGGGGGAAATGGCAATTAATTACTTCCTCAAATTGAGTGCTACATCTCCTAATGGCGGATATGATTTTACATTGACCATTTCACAGGGAATTGCTGGGTTATTGGATTCCATGAAACCCATCATTTAATTAATAATTTACAAACTCTCCTTCAATCCCACTACTGTGTATTAGAGTGGACCCTTAACAGAGAATGTAAATACATGTAATCGTGAAAAGGGCAGGGGGACCGAGTTAATAATGTACATTACTATCGGATGAGAGAAAATTGCCTTTCTACAGTTTTCACGTGAAAACGCAGAGGCACATCCAGGTCCTCCGAGCTCGGTTGCTTGGGAGAGTGAGGGTGGACAAGCTTTCGAATGTGGCTATCTGAATGGGGAGTGTGCAGTCCAGTTGGTGGATGGAAGTTCATGGTTGCACCTTTCTGCTCAACGGTGCAACCAACATGTCGGGGCTCGCAGCCGCTCGCCACGGACTTTCGACATGGTCTTTAACCCGATAACTCTGGATTTCATCTCGTCATACCCCATCCTTACCTATTGTCTTCTTTTTTTCCCCAATTGTAACGATCTCAAATGAGGCCACCTCCCCGGTACGTACGTAATAAATAGACGGTCCGAGGTCTGCAGAACCGTTCACAAACTGTGGCAATCCACACGATGTCAGGAAAGAAAAGAGAAATGTGCATGGATGGGATGACATGATGCAACAGGTGTGTGTGTGCGTGTGCGCAGGCCAATGTAAATTCTTGTTGCTTGGTAAAACCATTGGCTGGAAATGTGTGGTACGAATCCATGCAGAGGAGATAATATGCACCTGAAGTTACCTTCCAATTCGCCAGGTTCTGATACTCGTACGAAGTCTGCAAAATTAACGAAATACCACCTTCTGCTGGGGTCGGTTGAAGGACGTCAAACTTGGCCAACCAATTTGGCGAAGTCTTGGCCCAGGTCTTTCATGAACTGGTTTGCCAGGCCTGATGTTCGGCTGCAGCTCATTTGGACCAGAATTTCTACCATGTTTAGGATGTCGCCGATAACTCGCCCACTCCTCATGAACAACACCAGAGCATCTCCAATATCCACGAATGGCTTCAGACAGGACATCTGGCTTAATGTCCATCCAAGGGGCGGTGCATTGTGTAATGAAAGTATCTGTTTGCGAAGCACCAACCCAACAGTTTATGGTCGGGTCAGGATCGCACCCAAAGTGTACAGAAAGGTAAGTGTGCTACCTGTGCACTATCATGTGGGACAGATCTCGTAGAGTGGATACTCAACAATACATGACTTACAAACACAAACCAGGATTGATTGGGATAGCCAAACGTGCATCAAATAAAGATTGTTACCTAAAATGGGACAAAAAGCTTTGAAAAGAAACGAAAAATATTGGGAAATGGGCCTGTGAGAAACAGGTATGCCTCTCCACAACAAAGTGTTCTTTATGTAGATTAGTGGTTGATACATGTGTTGTGGAACCACCTGGGACAAAATAGAGGGTGCATGTTTGTGCTTCCGGCCTAATCTCTTGTTACTTGTATTGTTGGTAAACACCGCAGTTGGCAATGATGATGGCTGATAATCGAGTCGGTAATCAGGGTGAGGTTCCCGTATTCAGGGGAGATAAGGATGGCTGATAATCGAGTCGGTATTTACGGAGAGGTTCCCGTATTCAGTGGAGAGAGGATGGCTGTTAATCGAGTCTGTATTTACGGAGAGGTTCCCGTGTTCAGGGGAGATAAGGATGGCTGATAATCGAGTCGGTATTCACGGTGAGGTTCCCGTATTCAGTGGAGATAAGGATGGCTGATAATAGAGTCGGTATTTACGGAGAGGTTCCCGTATTCAGGGGAGATAAGGATGGCTGATAATCGAGTCGGTAATCACGGTGAGGTTCCCGTATTCAGGGGAGATAAGGATGGCTGATAATCGAGTCGGTATTGACGGTGAGGTTCCCGTAATCAGTGGACAGAGAATGGCTGATAATTGACTCGGTATTCACGGTAAGTTTCCGTATTCAGTGGAGAGAGGATGGCTGATATTCAAGTCGGTATTCACGGTAAGGTTCCCGTATTCAGTGGAGATGAGGATGGCTGATAATCGAGTCGGTATTCACGGTGAGGTTCCCATATTCAGTGGAGAGAGGATGGCTGATAATCGAGTCGGTATTGACGGTGAGGTTCCCGTAATCAGTGGACA